>CAUYQU010004531.1:0-19403 GCA_963574635.1 Cheracebus regulus
AATTGGAGAGGACTGCCGGTAGTTGCCACCCCGATGGAAGAGCACCACTCAGCCCACTTTACGTAGAGGACGGTGATTGGGCCTGGGCGGCTACTTAAGAGCCTACAGAAGGGGAAGAAGAAGGAGAAGACGGAAGACAGCTGAACCGCTGGGGCGCCCGCAACACCCGAGCTTCCCACAATAAAGTTGCCAGAACAAGTACCTGTTGTTGTGTGCTCCTTGCCGGCCGAGGCGCGCGCGCGACAACCATCCTGGCCAACATGGTGAAACCCCATCTCTACCAAAAATACAAAAACTAGTTGGGCATGGTAGCGCGCACCTGTAGTCCCAGCTACTCGGGAGGCTGAGGCAGGAGAATCACTTGATCCCAGGAGGCAGAGGTTGCAGTGACCTGAGATTATACCACTGCGCTCCAGCCTGGCAACAGAGTGAGACTCTGTCTCAATCAATCAATCAATAAAATAAAAATATTGTGTGGGGCCTCTGGCAAGCCCCAATAGGAGGTAACAGCACAGCTCTGTAGGATCCATGCTTCTTGCAACAGAAAACTATTCAGACTCCTGATGTGTACTGGGCCCCAGTGGAGACTGAGAATCTGATTACAAGATACCGAGGACTAAGCAAACAGAGCTGTTAATAGATGAGCTACGCATTATCAGATCCATGGAGTCAGGAATTCAGATGGGCCCCGGAGTGATTCATCCTTATTGGAGTTGACATCTCAGGGTATGGATTTGCCTTTTCTGCCCACAATATGTCTTTCTATACAAGCACACAAAGACATAGAGAATACCTGATTCACTGTCACGATATCTCAAACATTGCCTCAAGGATGACTTTTTTGATAAAGGAGATGGTGCAATGGGCACATGACCACAAGATTCCCTCATCTTACCATATACCTCAACACCAGAAGCAGCCAGCGTAAATAGAACAATGCAATAGCTCAGCTAAGACACTAGAGATGAGACAGCAGCCTGCAGGATTGGGGTGCTGTCCTCCAGGATTTGGTAATGTGCTTTAATAAGGATTGATATATGTCCCTATCATTAAAACACACAGGTCTGGAAACCACGAAGTAGAGGTAGATTGACTCCTGTCACCATCACAATCAGTGACTCACTTGATTAATTTCTATTATTTTTTTCTACAATCTAGGCTAGATTAAAAGTTTTGGTTCCCAGGGCATCAGAGATGCTTTTATCAGGGGACTTCATAAGGGTTCCAGTGAATTGGAATCTACAAGTGTCACATGGTCACCTTGGGCTCCCCATGCCAGTGGACAAGCAGACAAAGAAAGAAGGTGTCATACTGGTGGTGTACCTCCTCTCCTGCTCCAAGACGTCTCTGACACGAAGGCAAGGCGAGCACAGGGAACGCACTTGGCACTCACACAGCCCAATCTGGACCTGCAAGGCAGATGACACTAAGGGCTACCCTGGATCAGTAGTGAGCAAGAGCTTATGGTTAAATGCTTTCCCCTGAGATGTGTGTTTCATCCGGCGCCATTGAGGATCCTGCAGAACTGAGCACCGGAAACTGTAGCACTGGTCAACTTGCTACTGTGTCTGTGTATTAGCTTTCCACGTTTCCCCTGTCCTTCCCTCCTGTGCTCTGGGATCACTTCCCAAATAAACTACTCTACATGGAAGCCTTTGTCTTAGGCTCTGTTTTGCGGGGAACTGAGTCTGAAACCCCCAGCTATCTGGAATGCTCTGGCATTTTGCAAAAGTCACTCCTGCTTTTCATTCAGATTTCAAACTGCTCTGTACTCAAAGTGGCCTTCCTTAATGACTAATCCAAAGTAGCAAGCCTCTAATATCAGATCACCCTTTTTGAATTCTCTACATAGCATCTATCACTGATCTTTTCTTTTTTAAAAAACGTAGTTGTTGGTACCTTTGTCCTGGACTAGAACATCCTGCATATGAGAGGAGGCACTTTGCCTATTTCCATGCCTTGCTGTTTCCTCAGCACCTTAAACAGTGCCTGGCACACAAGAGGCACTGGATAAATATTTCTTGATTAAATGAATGAATGCTGCAATTTGATAATAAAACAAGATCCCAAATCAAGCCAGAATCTGAGCTAATAGACATTTTGGAGGAAAAAAATGCATATCTCAAATTTAAATTTATTTAAAAATTACAAAAATGTCTCCACTCAAGTTGTCCTTGAAAAAAATTTAAAAGCAGCAACAATGGTCTCAGTTAATTACCAGTAGTCTGGTATAATTTATAAAATCGAACAAAATTTGGATGTATGTCTCATCCCTCTGTAGACACGGGACCCTTTTTTGAGGTCTCTTTCTTTAGGGTCCGGTAGCATCATGACAGGGACATTTTCCAAAGCCTTCTTCCTTTGGACTCTATGCAAAATGATTCTGTAGACCCCCGTGATTGAGCTGCGAGCGTCTCTCCCTTGGTTATTTCGAATGTGCTCTTCTGTAATGCCCAAATGTTCTAAAGTGCTTTTGACCTCATTTTCTTCTTCCTTGAGAGTGCTGGTTTCCGACAAATGTTTGGGATCCAGATGGAAAGGTTCCAAAGGTGTAGGGTATGGCACCCCTTGCATCCATGCATCATTCATGATGCAGTCAATCCCATACCTCTCTGTGGGGATCTGCTGAAGGACTCCTCGGATGAGTCGGTGGCAGGGCTCTGACACGTGCGGTGGTATACTGTATGTGCCTTCCAGGATGCTCTTTTTTAGTTTGGCCACAGTTTCTGCCCGAAATGGCATGGTGCCAGTCACCATGAAGTACAAAAGCACCCCCAAGGCCCAGATATCCACGTAAACGCCGATGTAGTGCTCATCCCGGAAGAGTTCAGGCGCAGCATAGGGAGGAGACCCACAGAAAGTGTTGAGCATTTCACCTTTTTTACTCACTGTGCTGAATCCAAAATCGCCCACCTTCACACAAGTATTACTGGTATAGAATACATTTTCTGCTTTCAGATCTCTATGAATAATTTGGTTTTCATGCTGTGGAAGAAGACATGGAGAAAAGTCATTTTTACAGTAAAATGCCAAATAAAAAATGTATCAGTTGCTCTCAAACAGTGAGATAATGATGGTGGAATAACAGAAATTCAATGAGGATCAACTGAAGTCGTGATGGCAAACCCTGTCATAACCTTCAGCCCAATGTAATGCCCACACCTCACCAAATAGACCAAAGTTCCTATTCAATGTGGTAAGGGTTGGAATCTGTTCCACACAAGTGGACTCAGAAATTAACACCAGAAGTAAGACCCAGATCTTATGAAACTACACATTCTGAAATAAGATGAAGCAGTAATCCTTAGTTGTTGAGGTAATATATGGGTTTTTCTGGCTTATGGATCGTTTGACTGGGGCCAAGACCAGGAAAGCCTGGAACCCTCCCCTGACTTTCCAGCTATGCTTTTTGGGGTAGACTCCTTTATCTTTATAGAATTCAGCAGAAGGGAGGCGGTTGCATTCGGCAAGGATCTAGCCACAGATCACACTGTGGATTGTGGGCAGATGCTCCATCCTTGCATCCTGAATCCAGACAATCTTCAGAGGACCCTTCACCTGTTCAGTCTCAAGGGCTCTTCGAAAATGGCTTTGTGTTTGTCATCTTTCCTGATGGCCCTCCTCGGTAAGAATCCAGGCTTTGGACCAGACAGTCTGGTCAATTCTAGGTTCAACTATACCAGTTCGGTACTGCGAGTGTCAGTTTCCTTCTTTGTAAAATAAGGCTGTGGTGAGAACTATACAAGATGCTAACTATACATGATGAGATCAGTGCTCAGCACTGTCTTGGCATATAAACAAACTCAATGAGATGTGGGTCTATGGCTATGAAACACACTTCCTGTCTGCAGAGACCAGAGAGTTTGAGAAATGGCAGGGCGTAGAGCTGCTGAAGACTAATATCTGTACCCTTTATTTCTGGATTCTCTTCTGTTCTCCCACGAGCTTATTTTCCAAGCAGAATGTGGACGACTCTTTGCCCATCTGCTTTATTACTTAGCATGGGTCTTGCTTATTCTCTGGCCCTGGGAAAGCTCACACAGCCCAGAGCCACTTAAATGATGACTGGTCATAAATCATAGGTCTGAAACACCCACCACCACTACAGTCAAGTTCTTCTCTCTGGCTCACTTCCTTTTCTTCTTTCTCTCCTTCCCTACTGCTGTTTTGATCCCTCTGTTCACAAATTCCCTTGCAAATTCTTTGACTCCCTTATATCCCTCTTTTGCCCCATTCCCAGCATGGGCTATTTTATTTGACTTTTTCAGTGCCTGGCATGTAATGGGATTTACTGTGGCTCACTGATCCCAACTCTTGCTCCCACAACCATGAAGGCTGAGAAATGAATTAGAAACAGCCTCTCAACTAATAGGCAAGTGTCTTTTTTCTGATAGACCCATTCAACTGGAATCTGAGTAAGAAGAGTGGTTGACCAAAAGTTTTGGTGGTCAGGTCTGCAAGTCCAGTTCCTCCTGTGTGCCCAAGAATATGGCCAAAAATAGGGAGGCAGCAAAAGAGCCAGTGCTTGGGGGAACTATGGAGTGTGTTTTAGGAGTCCAGATTTATCTAAAGAAGTAACCAAAGAACTAAAATAAGAATGAGACAACTGGCTGGGTGCAGTGGCTCACACATGTAATCCCAGCACTTTGGGAGGCTGAGGTGGATGGATCCCCTGAGGTCAGGAGTTCAAGACCAACCTGGCCAACACGGTGAAACCCCGTATCCACTAA
Organism: Cheracebus regulus; assembly: GCA_963574635.1. Taxonomy (NCBI): domain Eukaryota; kingdom Metazoa; phylum Chordata; class Mammalia; order Primates; family Pitheciidae; genus Cheracebus; species Cheracebus regulus. The sequence goes on from CAUYQU010004531.1 coordinate 4,731, forward strand.
AAATACAAAATTAGCCAGGTGTGGTAGTGCATGCCTGTAATCCCAGCTACTTGGGAGGTTGAGGCAGGAGAATGGCTTGAACCAGGGAGGTGGATGTTGCAGTGAGCCAATATCATGCCACTGCACCCCATCTTGGATGACAGAGCAAGATTCTGTCTCAAAAAAAAAAAAAGAAAGAAAGAAAAGAAAAGGGAAGACAGAAAGAAAGAATGGCATGACCAAGTGTTAATCTACTGGTCACAGAGGCAGTAAGAGCTAGGGGATCTTATTGAAGGCAGAAGATCAGTGTAACTGATCTCTCTCTGTCTCTCCCTCCCTCCCTTCCTCTCTCCTTCTCTCTCTCTCCCTCTCTCTCACACACATACAAACACACACACATACACAGAGAAAGAGAGAGAGAGAGAACGGAACTGGATAGGATTTAGAATGTGAGTGAGATGTCATACGAGGGCATCCTAGACAGAAGTAGGAAAGTAGAGCCGAGAAGCAGTGAGGAGCCAGCTATCCAGATAGTGGAAGACGAGGTTGGAGAAATGGGTGTGCCAGGGAGTGGGAGATGTTCATCAGCTGCTCCCAGTGATTCCCACCAACGTCTGCAGAAGCTAGAAGCTAGGAGTTTGCCATGTAACTGGACATCCCTGGATGTTGCTTCATAGGCAAGGAGCATCCCAGCCAGACTTCTGGCTCTCAAAAGGGACTACTATCTGCTTTGTGGGACAAAAGCCCTCTGGGACACCTAATGGTTGGTAACCGAAAGCCCTGTGCTCCCAGTGTGGGTGGAATGGGAGCAAGGTTCTTACTTGTTGCCCCTGCTCACCATGTGCTTCACAGCAGACACAATCTGGGAAAAGATGAGCTTGCTTTCTGGTTCAGAGAGCTTTCCCTCAGTGCTAATTTTCCCGAAGAGCTCCCCACCCCCTGCATACTCCATCACCAAGTGCAGCTTGGATAGGGTCTCCACAACTTCATAAAGGCGGATGATGTTGGGATGGTGCAGCTTTTCCATACTGGAGATTTCACGGGATAGTAGCCTCTGGGTTTTCTGGTCTAACTTAGTCTTGTCCAGGATCTTAATGGCCACCTTTTCTGGAAGGAAAAAAAGTAAAAAGATGTGCCAGAATTCACAGGAGAATAGATAGAGCTGGAGAGGACCTGGATCCGCTCCTTTCCTTTACTAGGCACAGAGGTCAAGTGGCTGTTCCCAAGCTCACTGAGCTCATCAGGGAATGACAAAGCAACGCTTGAGCTCAGCGTCAGTGCCCTTCCCTGGATCAGTGCGAGTCTTCTACACACAGGTTTCGATGCCACATCCTGCCTCCCCAAAAAAATTTCCAGATAAAGTTAGAGCTCCTTTGCTAAGCCTAGAGAAGACAGTACTTCTTGATGAGACCCCGCCCATCTCATCGGCCTCACTGTCCATCATTCCTGTCCACCACCCCCAAAGCCCCACGCACCCCTTAGTCCAGCTACTACAGAACTTTTTGTTGTTCCCTGTAAAGCTGCTGAACACTCATGCCTGGAAGCTTTCCTCTACCTGGGTCATTCTCTCCATCACTCCTTCCCCATTCTTTACTCTTGTTCTTTACTCATTGATATAGTTTGGATATTTGTCCCCATCCAAATCTCATTAAAATGTAATCCCCAATGTTGGAGGAGGGGTCTGGTGGGAGGTATTTGGGTCATGGGGGCTGATGTCTCATGAATGGCTTGGGCCATCTCCTTAGTAAGTGAGCTCTCGCTTTGAGTTCACATGAGATCTGGTCCTTTTAAAAGTGACCAGATCTTGTGGCACACGCCCCCAACTCTTGCTCCTGCTTTCAAAGTGCATGTGCCTTCCACCTTCCATCATGACTGGAGCTTTCTGTGGCCTCTACAGAAGTAGATGCCACCATGCTTCCTGCACAACCTGCAGAACCATTAGCTAACAAAACCTTTTTTTCTCACAAATTACTCAATTTCAGCCAGGCACAGTGGCTCATGCCTGTAATCCCAGCACTTTGGGAGGCTGAGATGAGTGGATCACAAGGTCAGGAGTTCGAGACGAACCTGGCCAACATGATGAAACTCCATCTCTGCTAAAAATGCAAAAATTAGCCAGGCGCCATCATGGGCACCTGTAATCCCAGCTATTTGGGAGGCTGAGGCAGGAGAACCGCTTGAACCCGGAGAAGGCGGAGGTTGCCATGAGCTGAGATGACACCACTGCACTCCAGCCTGGATGACAAAGCAAGACTCCATCTGGGAAAAAAAAAATTACTCGATTTCAGACATTTCTTTATAGAAATGCAAGAATGGCTTAATACACTTGTCATTAACCTCTGATGATCCTTCAAGGTGAGCCTCAGAATGAACCTCTTCAGGAAGCCTCTATAATACTTGTCCTAGGATGAACATGATGTTCAGATTCTATGCATTTGGCATTCCAGTGTACTGCAATCTCGGCTAATTGGTCTGTGAATGTCAACTCCCTTGTTTATCTCCCTCTCTTGTCCCATTCCCAACAAGAACTGTTTATTTGACTTTGTCAGTGCCTGGCACACAATGCCATGCATATGATGCACAGTAGCCAGTGTTGACAGCATGCTGGTAAGGGCAGGAGGAAATCAACACTGCAACGTGCTGTCGGTGGGAGTAATAATTGGTACAGTGGTTCTGGATTGCACTTTGGTATTATGCATTGAAATGCTTAAAATTAGTTGCACCCTGTGATCCAACCATTTCACCTTTGGCTTAAAGAATCTGATGCATGTACAATATGCATGTATAAAAAGACTTCTGTGATATTGGGAGTAGCTTAAGTGGGGTACATCTAATTTTATAACAGCACACCATGAAGCTATAAAAAATAATGATGCTAACTTATTTATTAATATGAAAAGATGTTCAATATACAAGTGAGGAAAAATACAAATACACATTTGCATAGAAAAAACAATGGCAGCATATTCACCAAAATAAGAAAAAAAAATAAAGATTTTCTAATTGACAGATCACAGATGGTTTTCCTTTAAATTTAGTTTTACTTATTTGTATTTTCTATGTTTTATCATTGTGGGAAGTAGAAAAGTTCCTTTTTAAAGTTTTCTTTCTTGTTAAAGAATAAGCGTGCTAACAACTTTGTTAAGCCCTATCCTATGTAGTTGTTAGACATGCAATGCTTACAGGCATGTAGTACATTCTATGTCCTTGTATTTTAACCAAGATATCTTTACTGAACGTGTTCCCAGGCATGTCCCAGCTCTCTACTGCTTTTACCTGTTTAGAAAATTTTTAAGTTATTAGCCAATCAAGTTTTAGTTTAGATTGTGAGGTCTGGCTTCAACCAACAGAGATCAGACACAGCAGTAAGGACACCCCAAATGCGTAAGGGATAAATTTGTCTGTTTTCTTTTGTTCATTGTACTCTTGTGGAAAGATGGCTGGCAAGGGTACTCTTCCTGCAGTCCAGGAAGTAAAAATTGTGTTGCTGAAAGATCCTTTGTCTCAATGCTAAGTTTTCTTTGTGGCACCAAGCAACTATTTCCAACAATCATGAATATAGAGTTATTGTGTAATGAAAATGATTAATGTTAGAAAATGAATTAATCTCGACTCCAAAGTGAAACATCATTCATATTTTTGGTTCGAACTGTACCAGACTTTGAATTAGATAACAAAGAAGTTAACAGGCAAGTAAACAGACAGACCAGGATCCCAGAGTACCTGTTTGACCTACTTACAAAATAACTGCTTTGAAGATCTTTGGCACAGTGATTATTGGCACGAAAATAGATGCAGCTAGTTTAAAATCGGAGTGTTATTGGTATATTAAAGTAGGTCCACTGGGGCTTCTAGAATGGAAAAAGGGTTCACCCGTGTCTGCTGCAGCCAGCCCTTCCTTGCAGGAGACAATACTGAGTGGCGGGCGGGAAGCTCTAAGGGAGCAGGAGCAGAATGTTTGCTCTGGGGCTTGAATAATCTCAGCTGACAATCAGTCCCAGCAAAATAACCTTCAAAGGCAATCCTTGGGGCACCCTTCTTCCCTTTCTTTTCTACTTTTCAGTCTTTAGGATTAAGAGTCCCTTCACCTATTTATCTGAAACAGAAACCTGGTTTTGTGCAGCCTGTTGGGTGAGCTGCTGTTTTAAGGGCTGGAATAATGAATTCCACCCTTCAATTTCCTGTGAAGAACCTACTGCTTCTCCTCAGTTCTTGCATCACTGACTCAGGCATCAGTTAAGGTATCATCACTCTGCTGCCCCTCCTCCCGGTGGCCACCACACATCATTGTTCAAGAATCAGGTGATGGGTGTCAGGCTGCCATCACAAACCTCCCTTTAGCACCATCCGAATTTTCTTTTTCTCTTTTTCTTTTGTGGTTCTTAGCAAAGGCTTCCCTCCCAGAGCCAGGTCTAGAGTGTGGCAGGAGAGCCACTGTAAGGGAGAATGCTTCCTTAAATTCTCTGCCCTAGGAGCCTTGATGACCTAACCTCATCTGCAGTCACGGTACAGGCAGGCTTCATGACATAAACATATGATCATACTAAACACTTTAGAGCTCTGGTATTCCACATTGTCATTAAGTGGTAGAAACTGCTATTCCATGAAGAGCTAGATCTCTAAATATGTTCTTTCAATAAATGTTCAGTGAGCACCTACTATACACCAAGCAGTGAAAAAGACAAACGCTGTTCTCACAGTCCAGTGAAAGAAAGACTGGAAAAAAAAGATCCCTTCTAACAAGTATAGCACCTATTAGGAAGGGATACAGGTAGAGAATGGAAAGGCACTATCTATCTGGGTAAAGGCACTTAAGTTGTGACCAGGAAGTGAGCAGAGAGGCCTCATACTTGGCCTAGGGGCTTGGCAAGTGTGCTGCCCAGGTGGGACATAAGGTGTGTGCTTAAGGATCCCACTGTTCTGGAAAAGCAGAATGAAGAGGAGTGGCCCAGATTAGCCCGGGGTAGTAGGTAAAGGTCCGATAAGCCAGGAGTTTGCTTTAGAAATGCAGCCTTTATCTATAGGACAAGGAGAAAACATAGCAAGGTTTTAAGAAAGAGAATTGTAATCTGAGTCCCATTTAAGAAGAGTACTCTGGCAGCAGTGTGGGAAGTGCAGAGAGGAGCAGAAAGCCTGGGAGCAGGTGGGATCTAGGAGGGGATGATAGGAACCCCAAAAGAAGATGCTTTAGGTGGTCCAAGGGGAAAGAGAGAGAAGTAAACAGATGGGAGAGCCCAGCATGCCCTTTTTCCAAATCTGATGAGGAGTCTGACACAGGTCCCACCTAGCGGGCAACATATTCTTTAAACCAGAACTCCCAAGGCAAGGGTGGTGAGAGCAAAGCAGGATTATTGTATGCAACAGGGAGACAGTGGGGATGGTGAGTCCTTAAGAGTAGCTGCAGGTCGGGTGCAGTGGCTCATGCCTGTAATCCCAGCACTTTGGGAGGCTGAAGGGAGCGGATCACGAGGTCAGAAGATCGAGACCATTGTGGCTAACATAGTGAAACCTTGTCTCTACTAAAAATAAAAAAAATTAGCTGGGCATGTTGGTGCCTGCCTGTAATTCCAGCTTCCTGAGAGGCTGAGACAGGAGAATCGCTTGAACCCAGGAGGCAGAGGTTGCAGTGAGTGGAGACCTCACCAGTGCACTCCAGCCTGGGCAACAGAGTGAGATTCCATCTCAAAAAAAAGAGTGGCTGCCCCAGTGGAAGGGGTGGCTCTACTCAAGGCCACACAATGGTTACTATTTGGAATACAGGCTCAATGTTTTCAAATCTTCTGATTTCTTTTCAAGAGAAGCCAGACATCTGAAATTTTTTGTAAAATCTTACAATTATTAAGTATCAACAACTAATTCAAACTTTAAAACCTAGATTAAACCAAGCAAAATACATCTATAGGACCAAGAGGACAAAGGGATGGGAGCAGATATGAAAACCTGGGAAGACAGTGCTGTGTAGAGAGAAGCTGAGGCCTTCCTTCTAGACATACAAGTGGCCTGAGTCAGCCTTACAGCGAGAGGCTGGGGGAAATAAAGATCAGGCCCTCTCTCTCCTTCCTTCCCCTGTAAGGGCTCCATAGAGATCCAAGTCAACTGGAACCTAAAGAACTAAGGAGAGTTGATGTAGTCTTGGGCTGACAGCAGAATGAAGAAGGGTAGAGAGTAGATCTGGAGGGGCAGATGGAAAATATCAGGTACAGGGAGCCTGGGGGGAAAGGAACCGGGATATTGGAGGCATAAAATGAGGGGATGTACCCCTGGCCTGGGGGTTAGGGAGGACTTTTAACACTTTCTCTGGAATCAAAGAGTTAGCTAGAGAAAAGTAGGGAGAGGTTCTAAAAGTAGGGAGAGGTTCTAAAAGTAGGGATGGGTGGGACAGGAGATCTTGAGATAGGAAAGACCTGAAACCTTAGGGTTAGGGTCTACAAGCTTTTTTGATTGACTTCCTTTGTGAATAAAACGTTTTTTAAATATCCAACAACATTAGTTGCTTTATTGATAATAGCCCCAAACTGGAAATAATCCACATGTCCTCAGCTGATGAACGGTTAAACAAATTGTGGTACCTCCATATGTGGAATACCACTCAGAAATAAAAATGAACCAACTATTGATACAACAACTTAGATGAATTGCCAGAGTGAAAAATACCAATCCTAAAAGGTTACTACTGTATTTCTTGTATATAATTTTCTTGAAATGACAAAATTATAGAAATAGAGAACAGATTAGTGGCTGGCAGGTCAGGGACAGGGTATAGGGGGTTAGGAGGTGGCCACAGAAGAGCCACTTGAGGGGCCCTTATGATGATGGACTTGTCCTGTACCTTCACTGTGGTGGTGAACATCACCACCAATTTATGTGATAGCATTCCATAGAGCTAAAATACACACACACATGAATAAAAAAACTGGGACTATCTTAATATCAGTGAATTAGATCAATATTAATATCAAGGTTATGACTATAGTTTTACAAGATGCAAGTTTGTATGAAACTGGGTAACTGGTACATGTGGCCTCTTTGTACCTATTCTTACAACTGCGTCTGCATAATAAAACATTTTTGAGCACTACTCTATGTATATATATTTATAAAGTGTATCTATGTACTACTGATTTACACATTTTCAATATATATAATCATAGAAATTAAAAATATAATCACAAATAAATATAAAAGGAGGTTCTAATATTTTTTCACTCATCTCAGTGAATCATCTTGGGCATCCTCTGGGGTTGCATGTGCCCTCAGAGACGAATGCCTTTGAAGGCTTGAAAGAAGAGAGTAGGGCTGGCATATGCAAAAGAAGGAAAAATATAAGACAAAAAAGAGGCTGGAGAGTTGGCCATAGTCAAGGTCTTGTGAGTCATTTTACATTAAGGGCAATAAGAAGCCACTGAAAGATTATAAGCAGGGAGTTATATGATCAGGCTTGCAATTTCTGAAACATCATCTCTGGCAGCTGTGGGGAAAATGATATAAGCCTGAAGACAAATTACAGTAGCTTAATCCAATGAGGGAAGGAGGAGATATACAGGAGGTGAAATCAGTAGGATTTGTTGTTTGGCTGTTAGGGGATGAGAAAAAGGTCAAGGTTTCTCAGCTGAGCATCTGGGAGGCTAGTAACATTCACTGGAGGAGGATCTCTATTAATGTTATCACAGCTTTGTGCACTCCCTAAGTTCCCCTATCTCTCTCTCAGGTTGTTGTGTTCACTTTGTTAAACCATGACCCTGGTTAAATCCAGCTCCCCACTACTCTCTGCCTGCACCCATGCTGTTAAACATAATGACTTGTCTCACTTTGAATTTCTGATAATTAACCTCAGGTGGGCCTTTAAAGCTCCTGGCAGACATATTTTCCTTAGCCCAATAAACCTCATACACTTTTGTATAACTCTTTAATGGCTTCTTTTCTCTCATCACATCTTTAATGCCTTCTTCCCCTCCTCATTCATAGCTACTAATCTTGCTTCCTACTTAATTGAGTAAAGTAAGCAATAAAGGAGAATTTCCTCATGTCCTTCCCACCATGTATTCCAACCTACCTGAATCTGTCTTCCTTCCTTTTACTTTGAATAAACAATACTTACTCCTATCTAAGGCCTACCTACGACTCCTTTACATGTTGAGTAGACTCCATCTACTCTCACATACTAAAGAACAGCCCTACAGTGGATCACAAGGTCAGGAATTTGAGACCATCCTGGCCAACATGGTGAAACTCTGTCTCTACTAAAAACAATACAAAACTTACCCGGGCTTGGTGATGGGCACCTGTGATCTCAGCTACTTGGGAGGCTGAGGCATGAGAATCACTTGAACCTGAGAGGTGAAGGTTGCAGTGAGCCAAGACCACACCATTGCACTCCAATCTGAATGACAGAACAAGACTCCATCTCAAAAAAAAAAAAAGAACGACTCTCCAAAAATGTTTTTTTCTTCTCTCCTGCATCATTGATTTTCTCTTCCCATGGGATTGTTTCCATCATAACACATTTATGCCATTGATAAAAATCTTCCCCTCAGCAGAAACCTTACAAGTCAGAAGGGATTGGGGTCCAATCTTTAGCCTCCTTAAAGGAGTCAGTCAAGAATTTTGTATCCAAAAAAACTAAGTTTCATAAATGAACGAGGGAAGAAAGTCTTTTCCAGAAAAGCAAATGATAAAGGAATTTGTCACTACCAGGCCAGCCATACATGAAATCCTAAAAGGAGTTCTAAATCTTGAAATGAAAAGTTGACATGCACCAGAATAGAACCTCTTGAAAGCATAAAACTCACAGGGCCTATTAAACAATAACACACATACACACACACACACACACACACACACACACACACACACACACGGATTCAGGTAATAATCAGCATGAAGACTAGAATAGCACCTTACATCTCAATGTTAATATTGAACATAAATGGTATAAATGCTCCAATTAAAACATACAGATTGGCAGAGTGGATAAAATATCACAAACCAAATATCTGCTGTCTTCAAGAGACTCACCTAATGCACAAGGATTCACATAAACTCAAGGTAAAGGGGTGGAAAAAGATATTCTGTGTATATGGAAACCAAAAGTAAGCAGGAATAGCTATTCTTATGTCAAAACAGACTTTAAAGCAACAACAGAAAAAAAAAACCAAGAAGGTTATTATAAAACTACCTTTGCAAAAATTATATCACTAAGAGATATTATGGCAGAAGAGGAGATCTGATCTAGTCAACCTCCCTCTTGCCTTTAGCCTTCAAGCTGCCTTAACTATTCCTGAGCTTAGGCTGGGCTAGCTTTGGGAGACCTTTAGTTTATAGTTTAAATGATAATAATCTTTCCCAAAACTCAGCCACCTTTGTAAAGCTAAGAGACCACAAGACTTAGGAGGAGGAGAAGAGCCTGAATTCTGCTAAGATGTGGATATAAATTATTGCCAGCTATTATTCCAGAGGTCACAAGATATGCAACTCCCCCAATTACTCATGCAGATAACATCACTACTGCAGAACCTAAGATTAGGCTTTTGAGATATCTTTCAGGTTTTTTGCATGTCTGACACTGATGGCTCCACTTGGACCCATATGACCCACCAACCACTCCTATGGCCCCACAGAAGTGACTCAGCTTCCACTCCCTATGATTTTATCTCCAACCCAAATAATCAGCAGCAAGCACCTGGTCTGGTGAGCCCCACCCCTTCCCCCAAACTGCCTTTGAAAAACCCCTAACCTACAAGCCTTTCATGAGATTGATTTGAGTAATAACTCCATTCTGGTATGACCACATGGTATGAATGGTCTTGCATCAATTAAACTCCTTCTTTACCACAATACCATCAATTAATTTTGCTTGTGCAGTGGTCAGAAAAAACCTGTCAGGTGATTGCAATTATATAATGATGAAAGGGTTAATCTGAAAAGCGAATATTATAATCCTAAATATATGTATACCTAACTATGGAGCTCCAAAATTCATAAAACAATTACTACTAGACCTAAGAAAAGAGACAATGAGCAACACAACAATAGTGGGGTCCTTCAACACCCCACTGTCAGCACTAGAAAGATCATCAAGGCAGAAAGTCAACAAAGAAACAATGGACTTAAACAATAGACTTAACAGAAATTTACAGAACATCCAACCCAAGAACTACAGAATATGCTTTCTTCTCATCAGCACATGGAATATATTCCAAGATAGACCATATGATCTCAATAAATTTTTAAAAATTATATCATATCAAGTATCTTCTCAGACCACAGTAGGATAAAACTAGAAGCCAACTCCAAAAGGAATTCTCAAAACTATACAAATACATGGAAATTGAACAATCTGCTCCTGAATGATTTTTGGGTTAATAATGAAATCAAGATGAAAATTGAAAAATTATTTGAAATGGATAATAGTGACACAGTTGTCAAAACTTCTGAGATACAGCAAAAGTGGTGCTAAGAGAAAAATTTATAGCACTAAATGCCTACATCAAAAAGTCTGAAAGATCACAAATTGACACCATAACATCATACCTCAAGGAACTAAAGAAACAAGAACAAAATAAACCCAAAGCTAGAGAAGAAAAGAAAAGAAAACCAGAGCAGAAATAAATGAAATTGAAATAAAAATATTACATAAAATTAGTGAAACAGAAAGTTGGTTCTTTGAAAAGATAAACAAAATTGACAGACCATTAACTAGATTAATTAAGAAAAGGACAGAGAAGATTTGAATAAGTTCAATTAGAAATGAACATGGAGACACTACAACCAATGCCACAGAAATACAAAATACCATTTGAAATTACTATGAACACCTCTATTCACACAAACATAGAGGAAACAAATAAATTCTTGGAAATTTACAACCCTCCTAGATTAAATCAGGAAGAAATAGAAATCCTGAGCCAACCAAATAACAAGCAATGAAACTGAATAAGTAAAATTTACTGATTAAAATTGCCACCAACAAAAAAGCTCAGGGCCCATTGGATTCACAGCTGAATTCTACCAGACAGTCAAAGAAAATTGGAACCAATCCTACTGAAACTATGCAAGAAGATTGAGAAAGAGAGAATCCTCCCAAACTCATTCTATGAAGCCAGTATCACCCTGTGCCAAACCCAGGAAAAGACATAACAAAAAGAGAAAACTACAGATCAATATTCCTGATGAACTAGATGCAAAAGTCCTCAACAAAATACTAGCAAACAGAATCCAATAGCAAATCAAAAAGATAATACTTTATGATCAATAGGCTTCGTCTCAGAAATTCAGTGATGGTTTAACAAATGAAAGTCAATAAATATGATAAATCACATAAGCAGAATTAAAAACAAAACCATATGATTATCTTAATAGATGCAGAAAGAGCATTCAGTAAAACCCAGCATTGCTTTATGACAAAAACAATGTCATGACAAAACCCGGCATTGTCTTATGACAACAAACTAGGCATACAAGGAACATACCTCAGAACAATAAAAGCCATATATCACAGACCCAAAGCCAACATCATACAGAATGGGGAAAAGTGGGAAGCATTCCCCCTGAGAACTGGAACAAGACAAGAATGCCCACTTTCATCACTTCTATTCAACATAGTACTGGAAGTCCTAGCCAGAGAAATCAGACAAGAAAAAGAAATAAAGGCATCTAAATTGGAAAAGGGGATGGATGTCAAACTATCTCTGTTTGCTGATGATATGATCATATATAGAAAACTCTAAAGATTCCTTCAAAAGACTCCTAGATTTTTCTCTTTCTTTTTAACTAACAACTCACTGATCTTCAACAAGCATACAAAAACATAAATTGGGGAAAGATCACCCTATTTAACAAATGTTGCTGAGAAAACTGAACACCACATGTAGGAGAAAAACTGGATCCCTATCTTTCACCTTATACAAAAATCAACTCAATATGGATTAAAGATTTAAACCTAAGACCCGAAACCACAAAAAGTCTAGAAGAAAACACAGGAAAAACTCTTCTGGACATTGACTTAGGTAAAGAATTTATGACTAAGACTCCCTAAAACAAATGCAACAAAAACAAACATAAATAAATGAGACCTCATTAAACTGAAAACCTTCTGCACAGCAGAAAAAATAATCATCAAGCAAACAACCCACAGAATGGGAGAAAATATTTGCAAACTATGCATCTGACAAAGAACTAATTACAAGGAACTCAAACAAATTAGCAAACAAAGACCTCTATCAAAAAGTAGGCAAATGATATGAATACACATTTCTCAAGAGAAGACATACAAATGGCCAATAAACCCGTGTAAAAATGCTCAACATCACTAATCATCACAAAAATGCAATTAAAACCACAGTGAGATACCACCCTACCCCAGCCAGAATGGTCATTATTAAAAAGTCAAAAAATAGCAGATGTTGGCATGAATGTGGTGAAAAGGGAACATTTATACACTGCTGGTGGGAAGGTAAATTAGTACAACCTGTACAGAAAACAGAATGGAGATTTCTAAATCTAAAATATGAAAGTAAATCTAAATCTAAATCTACCAGCAATCGCATTACTGGGTATCTCCATTTGATTCAGCAATCGCACTACTGGGTATCTCCCCAAAGGAAAAGAAGTCATTATATCAAAAAACACCTCCATACATATGTTTATTGTAGCACAATTCACAATTGCAAAGATATGGAACCAATCTAAGTGCCATGCCAACCAACCAATGAGCAGATAAAGAAAATGTGGTATATACACCACAGAATACTACTCAGTCATGAAAAAGAATGAAATACTGAAGTACTGTGTTCTGCAGCAATTTGGATAAAGCTGAAGGCCATTATTCTACGTGAAGTAACTCAGGAATAGAAAATCAAATACTGTATGTTCTTACTTATAAATGAGAGTTAAGCTATGGGTATGAAAAGGCATGGACTTTGGAGACGTAGAAGGGGTAGGGTGGGATGGCGTGAGGGATTAAAAACTACGTTTTGGGCTTTCTTAGTTCCTGGCCCTCGGGCATCGGGTGTGAGCTGTGCCCTCCGCTCTGAGGGTTTGTGGCTCACTGCTCCTTCACGGTCCCTGCCGCCATCGCTCATGCTCCGCGTTGCAGAGAAGATGGAGGGTCGGAACAGTGCCATCGCCGCCGGTGTATGTGGGGCCCTTTTTATTGTGTACTGCATCTACTTCGACCGCAAAAGACGAAGTGACCCCATCTTTAAGAACAGCCTTCGAGAACGAACAAAGAAACAGAAGCTTGCCAAGGAGAGAGCTGGGCTTTCCAAGTTACCTGACCTTAATGATACTGAAGCTGTTCAGTAATTCTTCCTTGAAGAAATACAACTTGGTGAAGAATTACTAGCTCAAGGTGAATATGAGAAGGGAGTAGACCATCTGACTAATGCAATTGCTGTGTGTGGACAACCACAGCAGTTACTGCAGGTCTTACAGCAAACTCTTCCACCAGCAGTGTTCTGGATGCTTCTGACTAAGCTCCCAACAATTAGAGAATTGTAAGTGCTCAGAGCTTGGCTGAAGATGTGGAATGAGAAACAAATATCAACATAATAAAATCTTAGTTAAAAATATTTTTAAAATTCTTGGTAGTTGAGCAGCTCCGGGGGAATAAGGGCAAATATGCTTGTTATGAACTACACTGAAATCTACCAGAGTTAATGTTTACTTTGTGTAGATTCATTTGTCTATTTTATTTATTTTTCCCAGTGAAAAGTGTATTTTGATAGAGAGCTTTTCATTTTATAAATACACTATGAGTTACTGAAATATCATGGATTTTGTTTATTCCTGAAACATAGTTAAACTGTATATATGACATGGCTTATATTAAAAATACCCAGTGCTCGGCCAGGCGCGGTGGCTCACACCTGTAATCCCAGCACTTTGGGAGGCCAAGGCGGGCGAATCACGAGGTCAAGAGATGGAGACCATCCTGGCCAACACGGTGAAACACCGTCTTACTAAAAACACAAAAAAATTAGCCAGGCATGGTGGCACATGCCTGTAGTCCCAGCTACTCGGGAGGCTGAGGCAGGAGGCTGAGGAAGATTCTCCATGATCAAGCCCCTGCCTGCATCAGCTTGAATCACGGAGGTGGAGGTTGCAGTGAGCGGAGGCACACCACTGCACTCCAGCCTGGTGACAGAGTGAGATTAAAAAAAAAAAAGATTCACAAAAAAAGCCTCTCTTGACTCCACATCCCATTCTAGCATTACACCTCTTTCCCTCATTCTGTCTCTTTTTTATTTTTAAATATATATATATATTTTATTGCATTTTAGGTTTTGGGGTACATGTGAAGAACATGAAGATTGTTGCTTAGGCACATACATGGCAGTGTGGTTTGCTGCCTTCCTCCCCATCACCTATATCTGGCATTTCTCCCATGTTATCCCTCCCCAACTCCCCACCCCTTGCTGTCCCTCCCCTAGATCCCTCCCAAAGACCCCAGTGATGATGCTCCCCTCCCTGTGTCCATGTGTTCTCATTGTTCAACACCCACCTATGAGGGAATCTGTGGGGATCGCTCCCGTGAGGCCCCTGGGAAATAGGCCTCGCCATACGGTGAGCTTGAGCCCGGACACAGATCCCTAGTTGGGGGAGTCGAGCTGAGGGAAAGTAGGAACCGAGAGAGGAACTATATGTTATCCAAAATAATGAACAGACATTACTTTTTGGATATGAGGACTTAGGAGG
>CAUYQU010004532.1:0-152500 GCA_963574635.1 Cheracebus regulus
AAACCCTCTAAGAAAACCTAGGAAATACCATTCATGACATAGGCATGGGCAAGGACTTCATGACTAAAACACCAAAAGCAATGGCAACAAAAGCTAAAATAGACAAGTGGGATCTAATTAAACTTAAGAGTTTCTGCAAACCCAGCAAAAGATACTATCAATAGAGTGAATTGGTGCTAACAGAATGAGAAAAATATTTGTATGCAATTTACCTCTCAGACAAAGGGCTAAGTTCCAGAATCTACAGAAAACTTAAACAATTGTACAAGAAAAAACAAACAACCCCATCAAAAAGTGGTCAAAGGTTGTGAACAGACATTTTTCAAAAGAAGACATTTATGCAGTCAACAAACATATGAAAAAAAGCTCATCATCACTGGTCATTAGAGAAATGCAAATCAAAACCACATTCAGATACCATAAGAATGATGATCATCAAAAAATCAGGAGACAACAGATGCTGGAGTGGATGTGGAAAAATAGGAATGATTTTACACTATTGGTGGGAGTGTAAAATTGATTCAACCATTGTGGAAGACAGTATGGCAATTCCGCAAGGATGTGAAAATAGAAATACCATTTGACACGGCAGTCCAATTACTAGGTTTATACCCAAAGGACTGTACATCATTCTATTATAAAGACATCTGTGCACGTATATTTATTGCTATACTGTTCACAATAGCAAAGACTTGGAACCAAAGCAAATGCCCATCAATGATAGACTGGATAAAGAAAATGTGGCACATATACACCATGGAATACCATCAAATATTATTGGTACAGCTGGAAGCACTAAGCAAAATGTTCAATAAGGATGATTGATATAATTAAAATATTACAAGAAATAAGAGCAAATTCTGGTTCTTCTTTTAGAGTATAAAAATGATACATACACAGAAAAAGTAGTTATAGAAAGGGACTGTACCAAGATATATTTTCTGGCACCCCATAAAACTAAACTAACATACATCCAATCCAGTTGAGAGTTTTTGGAAGTCTTCATACAGGAGAAGGAGTTTAAAGGTATCTGTGGGAAACATTATTCTTCATTGCCTTTCAATAGGAAGCCAACATGTACTATGTGTTTCTTTCTTTCTTTCTTTCTTTCTGCTGTTATTGTACTCTGTTTGCTTCAGGGAAGATAAAATAATGTTTTTTTTCTATATGAGCTACAAAAAAAAGACAAGACATTAGTTTTTTACTGGGGAAACATAAGAGGACAAAAATGATCAAAGAAAAGCTAAAGTAGCCTTAGCCAAGATAATTACAGCCATCGCCTTTAGCAGATAATATTTTATATTTACAACAAACTCAGCTATTTATCAACATAGCTATAGATTTTGGATAACCCATGCTATTTTAATATGAAGAGTATATATTATTTTACAAATGTATTTATCACATTTCCTGCAATAAAAGTTTTTTAAATTGATTTTTTAAATAGAAAAAAAAATAGCTTAATGTTTAGTAATACATCTTGCTGTGATAGTTTTCCTTTCTTGGCATATAAAGTGAATCTTGGACTGTCAAATATAAAATCGTTAGGCTTAGATAACCCTTTAGGGTGTTTTCCCCGTATCTCTATAAACCTGTATTACCGGTGGGAAATAAAGAACTTCTGTGGTATATGAATGGACAGCACTGGTGAATTATCTTCAATGTCTTTGATTGGGATGATTAAGGAAATACATCAGCTACCTTTCTCAGTGCCTTCTGTGTTTATCAGGCCAACTATGAATAATTCAGAGAAGTGTGACATCTTTACTTTCATAACAGAACTTATGCTGTAAGTGTAGAGATGTGGTAAACATGCTTGAATCTTAATTTTGAAAGAACACCAACCTAAACTTTCCCCTACCAAACTTAATTGAACAAGTAAAACTGATAAGCATCTCACAGGAAAAAAAATCTTGAGGCTAAAATTTTAAAATTTCTTAACATTGACCACTAATCCTCAATGAAAATCTACTTCATCACTTTGACTTGTATCTAATCTCAGTAGGGAAGATTGCATTAGTCAGGGTTCTCTAGAGGGACAAAACTAATAAGATATGTTTACAAGGTTACACAATAAGCAATCTGAAAACTGAGGAGCAAGGAAAGCCAGTCCGATTTCCAGAACTGGATATCTTGGAGTCTGATGTTTGAGGGCAGGAAGTATCCAGAGTGGGAAAAACATGTAGGCTGGGAGGCTAGGCTAGTCTAGGCTCTTCACGTTTTTCTGCCTGCTTTATATGCTAGCCACACTGACATATAAAGATTAGATGGTGTCCACCCAGATTACAGGTGGGTCTGCGCTTTCCAGCCCACTTACTCAAATGTTAATCTCCTTGGTCACACCCTCACAGACAACCCAGGATCAATACCAATCAAGTTGACACTCAGTATTAATCGTCACAAGTCCATTTCTTGGCAATGGGAACCCATACACATCTCCTGAGATCACACATAATCTTCCAATAAAGACTATGATAAGGTTATAATTATGCCTAACATAATACAACTATCCTTCATACAGTGGGAAATGCACCAATCTCCAACCTTTGTGTAAGATATGGTTACACAAAGTTAACCATACCTTAATGTTGATATGAGGTCCATAAATCTTATTTCATGTGATAAAGGAAAAAGGAAATAAAGATATTTTCTTAGTATAAGTGTATATATGCACAAACATGTTTTTAACAAAAGAAGGAGGAAATACTTAAGACAATTATAGTCCTTGTTTCTTCAGCTGATCATGTGGTCATTGCTGGTATTGATGATTACCTTCTTCTACTACCCATTCTTTATTCCCTTTGCCTTCAGCAAGTACCTCAGAAGGTTGTGTGTGGTTTTTTTTTTTTTTTTCCTGCTGGAGTTCCCCAAATTTTCATTCCTAAAGGATCTGGGATTTGTAGTCTTGCTGCATTGGGCTGTTGTAGTTTCTCAATGACTAATCACAGGGCACAGAAATACTAGGAGATGCCCTAATGGATCTCCTGTATTCCATGCATACTCTTCCTTACGTCTGTTGTGGAGTAGTAGACTGATTTCATCTTGATAGTCTGGATTGATCACCCCAGCCAACACTGTAACTCTCTTCTTAGCTTGTTGGCTTAAAGGTAGGAAGGGCCCAAAGTGTCCAGGTGGTAGTCTTAGCTTCCAGTTTAATGGAATCCTTGTGGTGTCTCCTGGTGGCAACATTTCTCCCTCTGGAACTAAGACTTCTAGGCCAGCAGAATGTAATGTCGTGGAAACAGGAAGCAAAAATATTGCTTGTGGATCACTAGAGGTGATAGTGTGCTGGGCCACTTCCACCCCTTGATTTCTGTACCCATGAATCCTGGTTATGGAGGAAACCATTCCATTTATTGGATGCTAATTCAGAGCATACATAGCATTCTGGAGAACTTTGCCACAGCCCTACAAAGTATTGTCATCTAGTTGACATCAATTGTGACTCAAAAGGCCATTTGACTATTCTATCAATCCAGCAGCTTCAGGATGATGGGGAACATGGTAAGACAAGTGAATTCCATGAGCTTGAGCTCACTGTCGCACTTCTTTAGCATTAAAATGAATGTCTTGGTGAGAGACAATGCTGTATGAAATACCATGACTATGGATAAGGCATTCTGTGAGTCCATGAATGGTAGCCTGGCAGAAGTACTGGGTGCAGGGTAGGCAAACCCATATCTAAAGTAAGTGTCTATTTCAGTGGAGACAAACCTCTGCCCTTTTCATGATGGAAGAGGTCCAGTAAAATCAACCTGCCACCAGGTAGCTGGCTGATCACCCTAAGGAATGGTGCCATATCAACAGCTCAGCTGCTAGCAAATTGGGCACTCACCAGTGGCTGTAGCCAGGTCAACCTTGGGGAATAGAACTCCACATTGCTGGACCCATGCATAACCCCATTCCTGCCACCATGGACACTGTTCATGAGCCTTTGGGTGATGACAGGAGTGGTTGAGGAAAGAGGCTGAATGATGTCCAGCCAAAGAATGAGTCACTCTAGCCACATGACTATTCAAATCCTTCTATACTAAGGTTGATTGTTGGTGAGTAGTCTCATGGGATACAAATATCTTCACAGTTTTTGACCACTCAGAGAGGTTCATCCACATACCTCTTCCCTAAATTACTGTATCACCAATTTTTCAGTCATGCTTCCTCCAAGTCCCTGAACATCCAGCCAAACCATGGGCTACAGCCCATTAATCAGTATATAATCACACATCTGGCCATTTCTCCTTCCATGCAAAGTGTTCAACCATGTACAGAGTTTGAAAATCTGCCCACTGGGAAGATTTGCCTTCACTGTTGTCCTTCAGGGATGTCCTAGAAGGGGTTGGTAGTACTACAGCTGTTCAGTCTCAGGTGGTGCCTGTATGTCATGCAGAACCATCTGTAAACCAGGCACTAGTCTTCTCTTCCTTTGTCCACGGATCATAGGGAACTTGCCAGTAGGCCATCAGTTCAGGCTTGGAGAGAGAAGATAGGGTGACAGGAATGGATACCATGGGCATTTGAGCCACTTCATCATTTAACTTACTTGTGTCTTCAAGACCTGCTTGAGGTCAATCACATATATACCACTTCCATTTTATGATGCAATACTGCTATGCATGCCTCACTTCATGACTAGATAGACCCAGTTTATGATAGGCAGTTCAGGTAGCATGGTGACTTGATAATCCATAGTCAAAGATTTAGTTTCCACCAAAGCCCAGTGACAGGCCAAGAACTGTCTCTCAAAAGAAGAGTAGTTATCTGTAGAAGATGGCAGGGCCTAGCTCCAAAATCCTAGAGGCCTCTGCTGTGATTCACCTATAGGGGCTTGCCAAAGGCTACAAACAGCATCCCCATCTGCTACTGACACCTCAAGCACCATTGAACCTGCTAGGTCATATGTCCGAAGTGGCAGAGCAGTTGGCCTGGACCTGTTGCAGCAGTCTGGACCTGTTGCAGAGACTTCTTCTGCTCCGGACCCCACTAAAAACTGTCATCCTTTTGGGTCTCCCGATAAATGGGCCGGAGTAACACACCTAGATGAAGAATGTGTTGTCTCCAAAATCCAAATAGGCTACTAGGTATTTTGCCTTTTTCTTGGTTGTAGGAGGGGCCAAAT
Source organism: Cheracebus regulus (assembly GCA_963574635.1). Lineage (NCBI taxonomy): Eukaryota > Metazoa > Chordata > Mammalia > Primates > Pitheciidae > Cheracebus > Cheracebus regulus. The sequence continues at coordinate 5,117 of CAUYQU010004532.1, forward strand.
GCAGCAACATATCCTTCACTTTAGAAGGAATATCTCAAGAGGACCCACACCACTGAATCTCTTGAAATTTTACTGAGATAGAAGGTCCCTGAATTTTGGTCAGATTTATTTCCAATCCTCTTACGTGTCCCCAGTAGGTCCAGTATGTTTGCTATGTCTTGCTCACTGGATCAAATCAGCATAATGTCATCAATGTAATATTGAGGAAGCAAAAAGTGATTAACTTCTCTCCAAATAAGATTATGACACTAAGCCGGAGAGTGGATATACCCAGAGGTAGGAGAGTAAAGGTATATTGCTGGCCTTTCCAGCTGAAGGCAAATTGCTTCTGGTGGACCTTGTGAACAGGAATGGAGAAAAAGACATTTGCCACGTCAATGGCTGCATACCAGGCATCAGGAGATGTGTTAATTTGCTCAAGCAAAAAAAGCACATCTGATATACCAGCTGCAACTGGAGTCACCACTTGGTTAAGCTCACAGTAATCCACTGTCATTCTTCAAGATCTATCTGCCTTCTGCAAGGCCAAATGGGAGACTAGAATGGGAATGTGGTGGGAATCACCACTCCTTGTCTTCTGTTTGTCAACGATCTCATGCCAGTTAGAATGGTGATTATTAAAAAATCTGGAGACAACAGATGCTGGAGAGAATGTGGAGAAAGAGAAACACTTTTACACCATTAGTGGGAGTGTAAATTAGTTCAACCATTGTGGAAATTCCATTTGACTCAGCAATCCCATCACTGAGTATATACCCAAAGGATTATAAATCATTCTATTATAAAGACACATGCACACTTATATTCATTTTGGCACTCTTTACAATAGCAAAGACCTAGAACCAACCCAAGTGCCCATCGATGATAGACTGGACCATGAAAATGTGGCACATATATACCATGGAATACTATGCAGCCATAAAAAATGATGAGTTTGTGTCCTTTGTAGGGACACGGATGAATCTGGAAACCATCACTCTCAGCAAACTGACACAAGAATAGAAAATCAAACACTGCATGTTCTTACTCATAGGCAGGTGTTGAACAATGAGAAATCATAGACACAGGGAGGGGAGCATCACACACAGGGATCTGTTGGCAGGGACAAGGGGAGGAGTGTGGGGTGGGGAGGCTGGGGAGGGATAACATGGGGAGAAATGCCAGATATATGTGACAGGGGGATGTAGGTAACAAACCACATTGCCATGTGTGTACCTATGGAACAATCCTGCATGATCTGCACATGTATGCCAGAACCTAAAGTACAATAAAAAAAAAAAAACAATTAAACAACAATAACAACAAAAAATGACTGGGATCAGACAGCTTCACTGCTAAATGGTTAAGAAACTGATACCAATCCTACTCAAAATATTATAAAAAACTGAAGAGGAGGAAATCCTTTCAAACTCATTTTATGAGGCCAGAATGACCCTGATAATAAAATAAGACAAGAACATATCAAAAAAGGAAAACTCCTTCAAAAAATACTAGCAAGCTGAATTCAGCAATACATTAAAAAGATTATTCATGATAACCAAGTGAGATTTATCCCAGGCATGCAGCAATGGTTCTATATATGCAAATCAAAGTATGTAATAGATCATTTGAACAGAATAAATGACAAAAAAACCATATGATCATTTCAATTGATGCTTAAAAGCATTTGATAAAATTCAACATCCCATCATGATAAGAACCCCTGAAAAAAAGGGTGTAGAAAGAATATATCTCAATATAAAAAAGGCATATATGACAGGTGCATATCAGACACAATGGGGAAATCCTGAAGCTTTTCAATAAGATCTGAAATATGAAAAGAATGCCACTGTCATCACTGTTATTCAACATTGTGCTGGAAGTAGTAGCTAAAGCAATCAAACAAGAGAAAGAAATAAAGAGAATTCAAATTGGAAATGAAGGATTCACATTATCTTTGTTTGCAGATGACGTAATCTTTTATTTTGACAAACCTAAAGTCTCCACCAATAAACTATTAGAACCCATAAATGAGTTCAGTAAACTTGGAAGATAGAAAACCAATGTACAAAAATTAGCATTTTTGTATGCCAATGGTGAACAATTTGAAAAAATTTTTAAAGAGCAATCTCATTTACAATAGTTAAGAATAAAATTAAATACCTAGGAATTAACCAAAGAATTAAATCATCCTCTAAGGAAACCTATAAGCCACTGATGAAAAAAATTAAAGAGGACATAAAAACATAAAAAGTCATTTCATGATCATGTACTGGGAAAAAATCAATATTGTTAAAAGATCCATAAACCAAAACAATATACAGATTCAGTGCAATTCCTATCAAAACACCAATGATTTTCTTCACAGAATTAGAATAAGCAATCCTAAAATTTATATGGAGCCACAAAAGACCCATAATACCCAAAACTATCCTAAGCAAAAAGAACAAAATTGACAGAATCACACTATCTAACTTCAAACCACACTACAGATCTATAGTTATCAAAACAGATTAGCAATCACAGAAACAAATCCTCACACTCACAGAGAGCTCATTTTCAAGAGGTGCCAAGAACATACATTGGGGAAAGAACAGTCTCTTCAGTAAATGGTGCTCAGGAAACTGGATATCCATATGCAGAAGAATGAAACTAGATCCCTATCATTCACCACATTCAAAAATCACATCAAAATGCATTAAAGACTTACATCTAAGACCTCAAATTATGAGACTACAAGAAACATAGGGGGAAACACTCCAGGACACTGGTCTGGCCAAAACTTCTTTTGAGTAATACCCCACAAGCACAGGCAACCAAAGCAAAAATGACCAAATGGAATCACATCCAGCTAAAAAGCTTCTGAATGGCAAAGAAAACAATCAACAATGTGAAGCGACAATTCATAAAATGGGAGAAAATGTTTTCAAAGTAACCATCCGATAAAGAATTAATAACCACAATATAGAAGGAGCTCAAACAACTCTACAGGAAAAATCCAAATAATCTGACTAAAAATGGGCAAAAAAGCTGAACTGACATTTCTCAGAAGAAAACATACAAATGAGAAACAACCACATGAAAAGGTGCTCAACATAATTATCATCAGAGAAATCCAAATCAAAACTACACAGAAATATTATCCTACCAGAGTTAAAATGGCTTTTATCCCAAAGACAGGTAATAACAAATGTTGGTCAGAATGTGGAGAAAAGAAAAACCTCATACAATGTTGAGAGAAACGTAAATTCATACAATCACACAGAAGAATAGTTTGATAGTTTCTCAAAAAGGTAAAAATAGAGATACTATATGATCCAGCAATCTCACTGACAGGCATGTGCCCCAAAGAAAGGAAATCAGTTTATAAAAGAAGTATCTGCACTCCTGTATTTACTGCAGCACTGTTAATAGTACCCAAGATTTGGAAGCAACCTTAGTATCCATCAACAGATGAATAGATAAAGAAAATGTGATACATATACTCAACAACATACTCTTTAGCCATAAAAAGAATGAGGTGCTGTCATTTGCAACAACACGGATAAAACTGGAGGTCATTGCATTAAGTGAAATAAGTCAGGTTCAGAAACACAAACATCACATATTCTTACTTATTTGTGGTAGCTAAAAATAAAAACAACTGAACTCATGGAGACAGAGAGTAGAAGGATGGTTACCAGTGGCTGAGAAGGGTAACGAGGGGGTTGGGGAGGGGGTGGAGATGGTTAATGGGTACAAGAAATAGTTAAACAAAATAAATAAGACCTAGTATTTGATAGTACAACATGATGACTATAGTCAAGAATAATTTATTTGTACAACGTAACCCTTTTCTCATTTAGAAAAAACAAGTGTAGCTTGCTGCTAGCACTCATTTAATTTTACATAAACACAATTTATAAGGTTGAAGCAAATCTGACTGATGCTCGATGTGAAAATAAAATGTAAAAACTGTCTTTGAAGCTATTTCTAAACAGAACTAACATCAGAGTCGTCTGAATCACCAGAATCATCTGTTTCAGAAAAACTGAATTTATCAAATGAATCTTCAGCCAACTGAGAATGAAGTTAACATCACACGTTGGACTGTTACATTTTCTAGGATTTGACATTTTCAGCTTTTGAGAATGACTATATTTTGTAAATGGAAATACCATTACTAAAAACAGAATGCTATAAACAGAATGTCATATTTTGTTTCCCTATTTGATATACTAGAGCAATTCAAAAATAATAATAAAAGTGATATATTTTGTGGCAAATTTATCTCAGGGTAAACAATGCAGTCACAAGTTTTGCTGGTGAGTATTTTGAGGGCAAATAGGAAAGGGTTACAATAACTAAGTACAATTTGATTATTTGTAACACAAAGGATAAATGCTTGGAGAGGATAGAGGCCCTATTTTATATAATGTAATCATTACACTTTGTAAGCCTGCATCAAAACATCTCATGTACCCCATTAATATCTACACCTACTATGTATTCACAAAAATTTAAATAAAAGATATTTTTTAAAAGGACCAAAAATCATCTAAGCAACCAAGTACCTGTTTTTAACTTCAAATCCCTGAAAGAGGTACTTGAAGAGAATAGGAATTATTGAATTTCTTTGAACACAATCCTTGTTTCTCCCAGCAGTGGCTGTGCGGCAGACAGAATTTATGCCCTTTGGGGAGGGAAAGCACAGTGTCTGGGGGACTACACATTGAACTCAGTGCTGCCCTGTCACAGCAGAGAGCAAAACCACACTGGGCTTAGCTAGCACCCATGCAAGGGATGCATTTGGAACAGCCCTAGCAAGAGGGCAATTGTCCATCCCAGCAGTCTGAACTCGAGATTTGACAAGCCTCACCAACATAAGCTACAGTGTTTTGGAGTTCTAGATAAACTTGAAAGAAATTACAGTCCATGTGTCCCTATTGGCAAGTGCTGGTGGTAGCCACTGGGAGAAGCTCCTCTGCATGTGGAAAGGAAAGGGAGGAACAAGAAGGGCACTGTCTTATGATTTGACACCAGCTCAGCCAAATGCAGTAGAATGGTACACTAGGTAGATATCTAAGGTTTTAGACTCCAACCCTTGGCTCATAGACAGCATCCCTGGACCCACCCAGCACATGAGCGAACTCACTGCCCTGAAGTGAAAGACACAAACCAGTCTGGGCTCCACACTTGCTGATTGTAGAACCCTAGGGCCTTGTGTGAACATAGCTGGTAGCCATATAGTGGGTAAAATGAGTCTCAGGTAAAACACACTGCTCTGTTGCTTTCAGGTCTCTCCCTGCATACTCAACTGGTGATGACCATAAGGGTACTTGCTTCCCACCATGCCCAGCTCTAGGCATCTCAGTATAGAAGGAGAGATTTCATTTGTTTTGGATAAAGTAAGGGAAGAGAATTGGAGTCTATGCCTAGTAAACTAGAGAATGGTACTGGATCTTAACTAAGACCACAAAGGCAGTACCCTGATGAGTATGCAAGAACTGCAGCATTATTTGGCTTAGAGCATAAGTTGCTTCAAATATCCAAAAAACCTTCTCAAGAAAAGCAGGCACAACGAGCTCAGACTTTGAAGACTAAAATAAAAAGTTCACACTTAAATGTCCAGACACTGATGAACCTCCAAAAATTTCAAGATCATTCAGAAAAAGTTGGCCTTACCAAATGAACTTAATAAGGAACCAGAGACCAATCCTAGAGAAACAGAGATATGTGACTTTTCAAACAGATAATTCAAAATAGCTATTTTGAGAAAACTAAAAAAAAAAAAAAGGGGGGGGGAACAGAGAAATTAATTCAGAATTCTATTAGTTAAATTTAACAAAGAGATTGAAATTATTAAAAAGAAGCAGAAATAATTCTGAAGTAGAAAAATCTAGCTGGCCTACTGAAGAGTGCGTCAGAGTCTCTTAATAGCAGAATTTATCAAGTTGAAGAAAGAATTAGTGAGCTTAAAGAAAGGTTACTAATATATAGTCAAAGGAGACAAAAGAAATAAGAATTTTAAGAAGTGCACTTACAAGATCTTTTCTAGCCTCAAAAGGACAAATTTAAGAGTTATTGGTCTTAAAGAGGAGTTGGATAAAAAGATCAGTGTTGACATTTTATTCAAAGGGATACTATCAGAGAACTTACTACACCTAGAGAACTATATCAACATTCAAGTACAAGAAGGGTATAGAACACCAAGCAGAGTCTACAGACTACCTCAAGGCATTTAATCATCAAATTCCCAAAGGTCAAAGATAAAGAAATTCTAAAAACATCAGAAGAAAAGAAACAAATTACACACAACAGAGCTCTAATACACCTGGCAGCAAATATTCAGTGGAAAACGTACAGCCTTTCTTACGGGAGAGAGTGGCATAACATATTCAAAGTGCTGATGAGAGAAACAAAAGCAACTTTACACTAGAACAGTATATCCAGTAAAAATATACTTTAAGCATGAAGGAGAAATAAAGGATTTACCAAACAAACAAAGGCCGAGGGATTACATTGACAGCAGATCTGTCCTACCAGAAATGTTCTAGCGATTTCTTCAATATGAAAGAAAAGAACATTAATTAGCAATAAGAAATTATCTAAAAGTTCAATTAGAAAAAAAGGACGTTGGTGAGCAATACATAATCACCTGAATGTATAAAACTGATTGGTAATAATAAGTACACAGAAAAACATTGACTATTATAACACTGTAATCGTGATGTGTAAACTACTCAAGTAGAAACACAAAACGATAATCCAATAAAAAAATTACAACAACTTTCAAAATATAGACAACACAATAAGACATAAAGAGTAACAATAAAAAGTGAGAAAGTGGAAGTCTGAAGATAAAGTTTTTATTACTTTTTATTTGTTTGTTTATGCTATCAGTGTGAAGTTGTCACCAGTTTAAAATAATGGGTTACATTATTTCCAAGCCTCATGGTATCCTGAAATTGAAAAACATGAAATAAATACACTAAAAATGAAAAGCAAGAAATTATAGCACCAGAGAAATGTCATCTTCACTAAAGGAAGACAAGAAAGAAGGAAAGAAGAAAAAGACTACAAGACAATCAGAAAACAAATAACAAAATGGCAGGAGTAAAACTTAATAATAATGTTCTAGAGAAAATAATTTCCTGGTTATGTACAACCTGTCAACACTGAATTATGAAGAAATTCAAAATCTGAACAGAGCAATTGCAAGAAATAAGACTGAAGCTGTAATAAATGATCTCCTAGTAGAGAAAAGTCAGGACCCATTGGATTCACAGCTGCATTCTACCAAATATTTAAATAACTAACACCAATCTTACTCAAACTATTCCAACAAATAGAGGAGGAAGGGATACTTTCGAACCCATTCTATGAGGCCTGTATTACCCTGACACAGAAACCAGACAGACACATTAAAAAAAGAAAATTTCAGGCCAATATATGTGATAAATATTGATGCAAAAATTCTCAAAAAGTACTAGAAAATGGAATTCAGCAATATATGTCAAAGACTAATCATCATTACTAAATAGAATTTATCTCAGGGATACAAGGAAGGTTCAACATATACAAATTAATCAGTGTGATACATCATATAAAGAGAATCAAGGACAAAATTAATATGATTATTTTAATTGATGCTGAAAAAGCATTTGATAAGATTCAACATCTTTTCATAATAAAAACCCTTGAAAAACTAGGTAAAGAAAGAATATGCCTCAAAATAATAAACGATTTATTCAACAGATCTCCAACTAGTGTCATAACAAAAGGGGAAAAACTGAAAGTTTTTCCTCTAAGATATGGAACAAGACAAGGATGCCTACTTTCACTACTGTTATTCAACATAGTACTGGAAGTCCTAGATAGAGATATCAGACAAACAACAGAAAGGACATCAAAAGTGGAAAGAAGTCAAATTATTCTTGTTTGCAGGATGTGATTTTATATTGAGAAATACTTAAAAACCTCACCAAAAAAAAAACTATTAGAAATAAACAAATTCATTAAAGTTGCAGAGTACAAAATAACATACAAAAATCAGTTGTATTTGTGTGTCAAAAGCGAACAGTCTGAAAAAGAAATTGAAAGGATAATCTTTTAAAAAATAGTAACCAATAAAATAAATACCTGGGAACTAACCAAAGAAGCAAAGGATCTCTATAATGAAAATTATAAAATGCTGAAGAAATAAATTGAAGAGAATACAAAAATATAAAAAGAATCAGTATTTTGTAAATGTCCATACTACCCAAAGCAATCTAGATTCAATGTAATAGATATCAAATTATGAATGACATTCTTCGCAGAAATAGAATAAACAACCTTAAAATGTATACAAAACCACAAAAGACCCAGAATACCCATAGCTATCCTAAGCAACCAGAACAAAATTGAAGGAATCACATTAACTGACTTCAAATTATACTACAGAGCTATAGTAATTCAAAATAGCATAAAAACAAACATATAGACTAATGAAACAGAATAGAGACGGCCAGAATAAATCCACATACCTACAGTGAACTCATTTTCAACAAAAATGCCAAGAACACCCACTGAGAAAACACAGTCTCTTCAATAAATAGCCCTGGGAAAATTGGAAATCTATATGCAGAAGAATGAAACTTGATCCCTATCTCTTGCCATATACAACAATCATATCCAACTGGGGTGATGACTTAAATCTAAGACCTCAAACTATAAAACTATTTCATGAAAACATTGAGGACCCTTTCCAGAACATTGGTCTGAGCAAAAGTGTCTTGAGTAATATCCCACAAGCACAAGCAACCAAAGCAAAAATGGACAAATGGGATCACATTAAGTTAAAAAGCTTCCGCACAGCAAAAGAAACAATCAATAAAGTGAAGATATGAAACACGTAATGGGAGAAAATATTTGCAAACTACCATAAAAGAAGGGATTCATAACTAGAATATAGAAAGAGGTCAAATGATTCTATAGTAAGAAAAACCAATAATCCCATTAAAAATGGGCCAATGATTTAAATAGACATTTTGCAAAAGAAGACATACAAATGGCAAACAGGCTTATGAAAAGGTGCTCATCATCTTTGGTGGTGGGAATAAGTAGGGCTGGTCAATGGATACAAAATATACTTAGAAAGATTGTACAAGACCTACTATTTGGTAGTACAACTGGGTGATCATAGTTAATAATAATTTAATCATATATATGAAAATAAGAGTATAATCGAGTTGTTTGTAACACAAAGAATAAACGCTTGAGGGTATGGTTATCCTATTCACTTCGATTTGGTTATTATTTATCCCGTCCCTGTATCGAAGTTTCTCATGTTCTCCGTAAATATAATATATAGACCTATCAGATACCCACAAAAATTTTTTAAAAATACTACACACACCAAATCTGAAACTGTGATATTCAAGTAGAATCTAAATCTGCAGGCTACAATTATTTCAAATCAAACTGTGTATTTTAACCAGTCAGAATCTAGGAAATCAGCAGTCAATTCAAGCACTATCTAGCGGAAGAAGTTCACATTTAAGTTTATGCTCTGAAACTTTTCCTTTTTTAAAACAAAATGTATTCAGAGTTGTTAATGGTATAAAGCATAAAGACATTTAGTCAATTTCCCTTTCTTTTATGATTTCCAGTAAAACGACTCAAAATATTGATTTTGAATCATAAAAGAAATTTAGTTACTCTGCTGAATAAAGTCTTATTTTTAGATAGCAGGACTTGATATGCCCACAAACATACACTCACACAATCATATAAGGACTTTCAGCTTTAACATTCTGAACAATAATTATGTGTATCTGTGACTTTCAGCAAGTTCAGAGATATGGTTGAATCTAGTATCCTTTGCCATCGGTCATACAGCTTTCCTTAAATATCTTTAGTGTTATTAATATCACACAGGAAGAAAGCACTTTTATCTCCTCCTGCAGATTTTTTTCTTTTTTCTTTTTCTTTCTTTCTTTTTTTCTTTTTTCTTTTGTAATCCTTGGTTTTCTCATATTTTTGACGTCTCTTTCTTACTTATACAATTTGTCCTCTTCTTGCTTTGGCTGAAATTCTCTCCCGTAAGTTTGTCTTCATTTGACCTGACACTTACTGCCTTTTGCTTTGTCAAAGTTTCAGTATGCTATTAAACCCTGAATCTAGTTCTAAGAAAACTGCCGTTGCCTCAAATTCTGTTACTTTAATCTATTATTATTTTAATCTCTCCCACATAATTGCAGATTCAAAATGATAAAACAGATAAAGAGAATTCCAGTGTTCCAGATATTTATGAAGAGCCTACTTTGTCATTAGGCCATGTTGGGCTCTGTGGACATACAAGAAAAGCATCAGCATGTCCTTTTTGATACTGATCTGCACTACTGTAAATGGTTCTGGAAATCCCAAGCATTCAGGGCCCAACAGTTTATTCATGTAATTATCATCTACTTTGTACAAAGCACTCTATGAAGTACTTTGAAGCGATAATATAAGATGGATTTATAATGACTAAATGGTCAAAGTATGGATAGATCTTCAAGTGAATGATCTAAAATACATATAAAATCGGCAAGTAACTAATATGAAAGATTATATGCATAATATATTTTGTACCTGAGACTTAAAAAAAAAATCCCACTTTATTCTCACAATATCCCCAGAAAGTTTCCTGTAGTTGTAATACACATTTACAGATAGAAACAACAGGGCCACAGGATATATGAATAAATATTTATTTGGTATAACAGATTTGACTTCATATTTACCTCTTGCCAACATCTGTGCTCTTAACCAATATACCTTTCTCTTTTAAGGTGCAGAGGAGAAAATATTATAACCTACCACTTAATGGAAACGTTTGTAAACATAATAAGCAATATAATCCTAAAATGGATTTTAGATTGATTTTGAAAGGCACAAATTAAAATTAGGCATATTTTACTATCTCAACTTTCATTGCATTCCAAATTGATAGTTATTTAGCCTTTGCTTAGATACTCTGAACAGTGGAAGGCTCACTTCATTGCACTGCTGATTATTTCATTATTGGTTAGATGTGTTGGTTAATACCTTTATCGATTTAACATTTATTTTCGAAAAACTTTTATGTAAGGGGCACTATTCCAAGCACTAAAGACACAAAATGAAGTGTTAGGACATGTTTCTGTGTTCAAGGAGTTAAATATCTATTAGAGGTTTTTAATTTTTTTTTTACTATTTTGAAACAAAATTTGCATTCCAGTCATTTTTGCATGCCCGTCCTTACAATGCTTTGAAGAACAACAGATAATGAATTGCTACAGACTTGTATATGACAGTCCTTTAAATATAAACATACGAGAATAGTCATCTGTCCTTCATCTTTCCCATCTAAAAGCTAATAATTATTTAATCCCTTCAAATGTATTAACCCCTCAGCATCCATATTGTTATCACTTTTATACAGTATAATTTTTTTTAAGATGTGAAACATCAAATTTACATAGTATTCAAGATTTACGCTGAGTGGTACTTAATTGGAGCTGTGTTTTCTATGATTGCCATATTATACTTTTTTAAAACAACTTAATCGTATATATAATCTATAACATTTATATCACCCTCTTGCCTCATACTAATTTGCAGCCACCTATAAATCAGGATGTTTTCTCCTGGATTATTGCTAAGTGACCACTAAAAGTTATGCAACATTTAGAACTTTCCATTTATAATTTCATACCATAAGTTGACTTAAAATGTGTATAATCTGATATTTGGTGATGGCATAGCTTTGGAAATTGATTCTATTCATTTAATATGCTTTAGTAATTTTCAGACTTATTAAGCACCTGTTCATAACTTCATTTATGTGAGCATTTATGCTTATGAACAAATTTAAAAATGCAAAATTATCTTTTTATTTCAGTTTATAATTATGTGGAGAGAAATGTGTAATAAAAAATTATCAGAAATGGTTGAGTTTGTATTTTGTTCTTTTTAATTTCCATTTTTGCTAGTTTTTATCAAAATGGTATATTTGTTTGGGTGACAAAGGCAGTGTTTTGACTAAATAAATGGCATTTAAAAATTGGAAGAGAGGCATGGTGGCTCACGCCTGTGATCCCAGCACTTTGGGAGGCTGAGGTGGGTGGATCACTTGAAGTCTGGAGTTCAAGACCAGCCTGACCAACATGGAGAAACTCTATCTTTAGAAAAATACAAAATTAGCCAAGCGTGGTGGCGCATGCCTATAGTTGCAGCTACTCAGGAGGCTGAGGCACAAGAATCACTTGAACCAGGGTGGCGGATGTTGCGGTGAGCCAAGATTGTGCCACTGTACTTCAGCCTGGGCAACAGGAGCAAAGTCCTTCTCAAAAAAAAAAAAAATGTGTAGAAAATAAAAATGAGGTTGGTTTACATAAGTTTTTTCACTTTGATGAGTCTCCATATGACTGAATTAACTGGCCTATATCAAAATAATACAAACAGAACACCATTATTTTCTTCTCTTTAACCTCTACTATGTTTTACAATCAGATTTTAGGCACAGACATGTCCTCAGTATGTCAATGTGAAGACTTGTTTTTATACATTTCTATGATTTTTAGGTGTTTTAGTATAACCATATTTTCTCAGTAATAACTGTTCAAAGTCTGTTCACGAATCTCACTCAGTGCTTCAATCCCAAAGCTCTTCTGAGAAAAGATGTGTGGAAATAAAAATAAGAAAATGTAAAAGGCTGTGAATAGAAAAAGCTTCACAGTTCCCTCTGTTTTATTTAGTATTGGTGATTCAGGCACCATGTTTTGTCTCATCTTCTCTCAAAAGAGATTTTTAATTAAATATTTTAGTAAAATTAAAAAAGCATTTTTTAAGCATTTTTCACTTTCATAGTTTTGGAGAAGGCTACTGAAGCGACCAAACCCTGCGTCATTCAACTGCCTCTTCTTTGGCTAAAATAAAGAGATATTCATAAGGGAAAAGTTTGATGTCAACCAAACAGCTCATTCTTACTGGCACATATTTTTACCAAGCTTAAACTTCATTGGAAGGTACATCTCAGTTATTAACCCATGTCTTCCTTCCAGTTATAGATAAGTATCTAGAAGGCCAGCATGCTGGTGAGAAAGTGGATTTGAGGATAGGGAGGCCTGGGATTATTCCCTTATGGGCTTTACCTTTGCATAGTCATTGAGTCTAAAAGGTCTAATTTGACCAAGAAGCATTATATTCTTACTATTCAAATATATTTTTCTAAAACCTTGACGATGATATTAATTTCTGTGATACTTCTGTAAACATATTTATAACCTATGAGTAATATGTTAAATAATTACTGACTGAGTATCAAGTCTGTGGCAAACACTCTGATAGGCATTAAGTAAATCCAGCCAAAGAAAGAAAGGCACAGGCCTGGTCAGATACAGCTAACAATCTAGTGAAAGCAAATACAGCTATGTACATAATTATGTGTATTTAATATGTGCTTTGATGGCTGTTGAGAGATAATTATGGGTGAGGGAAATCTACACTGAAAAGATGTTATTTAAGCAGATACATGAATGATAATAGGAATTAAGCGGGTGGAGTACAGAAAAATAATATCCTAGACACAAAGAAAAGTGAATATGAAGGTTACCAGACAAGAAAGTGTTTTAGAATTATAGCTATGTTAGAAAAACTGAATTATTATTGCTATAATTTAAAATCAAATTTAAGGGCTAATATCAATTCAAATTATTAAAGCTATTTATTTGGAAAGTAAAAGTGAGTTACTATTTAAATAATGATCTATTTCCTTCATAGGTAAATCTCTTGGCTATCCCTGGTTACCTGATTGTTTAGTGATGATTGCACAGAAATAATCAATTCGATTGAACAAGGCCCGAGTCGGAGAATTTTCCTGAACTAGACAATAATTTCAGTTACAATAACCATATGTAATTTACTGTTCTTCCATCTTTACCCCAGTCTCATACTGTTTAAGGAATCAGCTGACTTTATTTTATGTTCCCAATAAGAGTTTCTAGCCTCATATCCCATCTGAGTCTGTAAATGTTTAATCAACATTGCCCCTTAAGCAATTGATTACCTTCCTTGTCTTTCATCATTTCTTTTACTCACTTCCAGAAAATATGCAAGTAGTGTTCTACGAATGTTTTCAATGTCTCTCCCTAGTTTTTTCTGTTTCCCATGACAGGTTCCAGCAACTGTCACAGGCATCGCTCCTGGGCTTCCAGATCTCAAAAGACCTTACCAGAAGTTCTTCAGAAACTCCTCCTGATAGTCACAACTGGGTCACCATAATAACTTCTAATGGCAACTATCAGCTGCAAGGTTTTTGAAAAATGGACATTTAAAGGAACGTCTTCAAGTTGCTTTACATTTGCATTAGGAAAGCAGATCTCTGAGTCAACATCTGGTTTTAATTTTAATTTTTTATTTTTTAAAATTATACTTTAAGTTCTGTGGTACCTGTGCAGAATGTGCAGGCTTGTTATATCCGTATGCACATGTCATGGTGGTTTGTTGCATCTATCACGCCATCACCTACATTAAGTATTTCTCCTAATACTATGCCTTCCCTATCCCCCAACCCCTGACAGGCCCAGTGTGTGATATTCCCCTCCCTGTGTCCATGTGTTTTCATTGTTCAACACCCAAGTGGGACCATGCGATGTTTGGTCCTCTGTTCTTGTGTCAGTTTGCTAAGAATGATGGTTTCAGCTTTACCCATGTCCCTGCATAGGACATGAACTAATCCTTTTATATGACTGCATAGTATTCCATGGTGTACATGTGTCACATTTTCTTTATTCAGTCTATCATTGATGGGCATTTTGGTTGGTTCCAAGTCTTTGCTATTGTGAACAGTTTCACTGTATCACATAGAGCCTTTGGAGAAATTTTCTTTCTGATACTTCTTGATATGTGAAATAGAATATGGCATATCTATAAAATGCCTACTCATCATACATCTAGTAAATTTGTCAAACTTCTTTTTGGAGATGGTGCCCAGTTAGAAATCCAGCTAATTTACCCACTGAATCTAAAATCCAGAATGAATGTGTCTATAGAATAGGCAGTAAAATAATGCTGAATTATCTGAATTCTAATAGAATGCTGAAACTGAAAGATCCAAAAGCTGATTAAATGCTTAAATTTTAAATCAAGACTTACCAGTGTTTATAAGACGGGCTATGTGAAGCACTACAAAGCTGCCATTGCAAAATTGCAAGTGAAATTATTTTTTGCTTTTAAAAATAAAACCCTGAAACTGTTTGCAGTTGATATTGGCAGAAATGTAGAAAGAGATTACTTTATGATTTGCCTTTTGTGAATTTCCAGTGCCAACCAGGCAAAACAGAATAAAACATAAAGTGATGCTAGGACATCTCAAATATACACCAAGGGGCTCTACAATTTCACTCATATGATTTCAATTTCCAGGGTCTAAGGATTTTTCAGATACATTAATATTAAGCCAGATCTTCTCAGTGTCAAACAAGCCAAAACGTTCCTTTTAAGCAAGTTTGAAAGCTGCATTAACTCTTTCAGTGAAGTAATTTCTCCAATAATACTCTGGTGGCTGAAATACAAGGTAGTTTCTCTATATATCTCACTTTCTTAAATTTGAAAGCACCAATTGGCCTTTTAGCTGCTGGAAAATTTGCTTATGTAAAATTGCTCCAGATGTTTCCCAGTTTAGCACAACTTTGTAAAAGGTCCAAGATCCATGTACACACTATCCAGCATAAATATTACTCAAAAGTAGATGAAGTATTCTTTATGAAATCTGATTTCCAATGAAAAGTTTTAGAAGATTTCACATTAGAAGACAGCCCGCAGTGGCTCACACCTGTAATCCCAGCACTTTGGGAGGCCAATGCGGGCGGATCACGAGGTCAAGAGATCGAGACCATCCTGGCCAACATGGTGAAACCCTGTCTCTACTAAAAATATAAAACTTAGCCTGGCATGGTGGCATGCACCTGTGGTCCCAGCTACTCGGGAGGCTGAGGTGGAAGAATCGCTTAAACCCAGGAGGCAGAGGTTGCAGTGAGCTGAGACTGGGACACTGCACTCCAGCCTGGAGACAGAGCAAGACTCCACCTCAAAAAAAAAAAAAAAAAAAGAAGATAGTCTACATTTCTCAATAGGTCATTTATCTAGTTTCTAAGAACAGGCTTGATGGAATCTTGTTTTGCCAACATTCATTGATTGTGCTCCTGTTTATTCTCAAGATGCGTCCTTGTTTGGATAAAAAATTACATGGCCATCATTATTAATTTGGCATAAAAGATCTGTGATGAGCTGTTCTTGCCTAATAACACTTTAGACTCACCTCTGTTACTTCCCTCTGTCTTTCCACAATCCAGGAAAAAGAAGTGCTTCTTATTGTCTGAATGTGCGATATTCTGTCAACTTTGTGTTTTACTCATGATGTTGCCTCTCCGTGGATCACCATACTTAGCACTCTGTTATTTACATAATTTTTATTGGTTCTTTAAGGAGAAGCTTCACTGCCGTCTCTCCATGGAAGCGCTATTTTCCTGGTCAGCACTGAGGTCTCTGATAGACTGCTCTTGCACCTTATGTGTGTTCCATATTTCTCTCATGGCACGTATATTGCTCACATATGTATGTTTACTTGAGTGTCTTTTCAGGACATAGCAAACATTTTGAGGGTGGGGACATTTTGATTCATTGACTCCTAAGGTGCCGTATTTTGCTGGTATATAAAAAAATATATCAAGTATTGTATATAAACAAAAAATGAACCAAAGTCATGGTTGTTTATTTTCAAATTCATAACTGTATGTTATAATAATGTCAAAAAAATGTGATTAGTATTTAACTCTAACTAATGTCTTCTAAGTAAATGTTTTTCATCAGAATATAGCAATTTCTGGCTTATGTCATTTTATGTGAACTAAAATATATATACACTTGGATTTATAGTATACAGTAGATACTTTTAGAATTGTTGGTTTTACACACAAAAAAAATTTAAAACAAAGTAATTTGTTGAACTTAAAATATGATTTAGTTTTGAAAATATTGATTACTATGCTACCTATAAAAAAACCAGATTTATCAGATATATTCAAATAAAAGTCAATATTAGTTTTATCCACAGAATCTACAACTCTGACCATTCCTTTGAGTACATGTCAAACATGACTTTTAGACAATATCTGCATGACTGGCAGCAAAGAAGGACTGAGGATCAGTTCCCACTACCAATTTCAGATAAGCCAATTAATGTAGTCCATTTATCGCTAGGAAAGCGTGATGGGCAGCCCACTAGGAGTAAAGTATTTATCATTTCAATTATACCTTCCTGCACACAGACTTCAGGGAGATGTTTTAACAATGGTTATATTTTAATAATCTTTCAAAATTGTTTGCTACCGTGCATGAAGCTTTTTTTAATATTTTTAGAAATTCAAGCTTTTAAAAATAGCAATAATTACACATGGATGGTGGTCAAGGTAAAAAAAAAAAGTTTAACAATTAAATCTATTTTAAGCCATAGAAAGCCTGTGATATGCCAGGGAATGGAAAAGATATATATACCTATAAGCACACACACACACACACACACACTCACACTTATTTACTTATATATATATTATATATATATGTTATAGTATTATATGTATATATCATAATAGATATATTCTCTATTATATATTAAAGTATAATATATAATATTGCATATAACAGATAATATATTATTATATACTGTAATATATATTCTATATCATATAATCTAGAATATATATATTCTAGAATATATATATATTCTACAATATATATAGCTATATCATATAATATAAAATATATATTAATATTACATATATATATCTAGAATATATATCATATAATATAGAATATATATTAATATTACATATTAATTTAATAAAAATATTAAATAAGGGTTCATATAGGGTAGCAAACAATTTTGAAAGATTATCAAAACATAACCATTGTTAAAACGTCTCCCTGAAGTCTGTGTACAGGAAGATATAATTGAAATGACTAATATATTACTCCCAGTGAGCTGCCCGTCATGTTTTTCAAGGGATAAATGGACTACATTAATTGGCTTATCTGAAATTGGTGGTGGGAATGATTCTCAGTCCTTTTCTGCTGCCATTCATGCAGACATTGTCTAAACATTATGTTTTACACATACACAAAAGAATATATATTATATGTATAATGTATAAAAATATATATATCTTATATAAAATAAGAGATATATGCAAATACATGTAAATGTATCTCTTATTTCACATATAAATATATCCATATTATAAATCTATTTATATGGATATATCCATCCATGAACCATATAGTTATGTGAATATATCCACAGCTAATTATCATTAAATTCTGCAAATTGGATAAGTTCATCCTCATTTAGGTAGGAATAAGATATTTGTCCAAAGAAAGAATTGTTAAAAACAGCTGAACTTGGATCAGGCTTTGTCCATCTGCATTCATAATTGCATTGTATTTACTGTCTGTTATGTATTATTGTTATTGTGTAAACATACTCTATTATGTCTTATTTATTATGTATTATCACTCATTTCTTATATACAAGTCATATTCTTTTAATGAAGTGAATGCGCAATATCTAAAACAAGTATTTTTCAACTTTTATGGATACATAGTAGATGTATATATATATATATGGGGTATATGAGATATTTTCATACAGGCATACAGTGTAATTATTACATAAGAGTAAATGACGTACCCATCACCTCAAGCATCTATCATTTCTTTGCATTACAAACATTTTAATTATACTCTTTTAGTTATTTTTAAATGTACATTAATTTAGTCTCTCTTCCATGCAAATGCTAGATTTTATTTATTCAATCTAACTATAATTTTGTACCGATTAACCAACCCCACTTCTTTCTCACACCCGCTTCCTTTCCCAGCCTCTGGTAAACATCATTCTACTGTCCATTTCAAAGAATCCAATTGTTTCATTTTTTAGCACATGGAAATTAGTGAAAACATGTAACATTTGCTTTTCTGTGCCTAGATTGCTTTACTTAACATATGTCTTCCAGCTCTATCCATGTTTTTGCAAATGACAAGATCTCATTTTTTTTTAACAGCTGAATAGTACTCCATTGTGTATATGTACCACCCTTACTTTATCCATTCATCTGTTGATGGACACTTAGGTTGATTCCAAATCTTGGCTATTGTGAAGCGCACTGCAATCACTACAATAAACACAGAAGTACAGATATTCCTGTGATGCACTGATTTCCTTTCTTTTGGTTATATACCTAGTAGTAGGATTGCTGAATCATATGATAATTCTATTTTTAGGTTTCTGAGGAGCCTCCAGCTGTTTTCTATAGTGGTTGTACTAATTAACATTCCCA
Organism: Cheracebus regulus; assembly: GCA_963574635.1. Classification (NCBI taxonomy): domain Eukaryota; kingdom Metazoa; phylum Chordata; class Mammalia; order Primates; family Pitheciidae; genus Cheracebus; species Cheracebus regulus. The sequence continues at coordinate 24,478 of CAUYQU010004532.1, forward strand.
GCCACAGTGTAAGAAGGTCTCCTTTTCTCCACATTCTTGTTATTGTCTGTCTTTTGGATAAAAGTCATTTTAACTGAGGTGAGATAATTTCTTATTATAGCTTGGATCTAGGGACATTCTAAGGAAAACACACACACACACACACACATTTTTATGACTCTCGGTACTTGTAAAACACTTTGCTTCTAGTCAACAAATTTGTGTGTGTGTGTGTGTGTGTGTGTGTGTTTGTGTGTGTGTGTTTTCCAAATCAAGCAATTCTCTGACTCTCTGCATACGAGCCAGGTGCCTGGTAATTCAATTCATTATAATTTTGGCAGTCTGCCTAGTGATAGCATCAGATCTCATAGCTTAAGGGCTCTGTCACACTAGACTGACCTCACTTCAGATGGCAATCCCAAGTTTTAGGGGGTGCCTTGTACTTCTGACCAACTGGCTATAATTTAGGCTCACAACCCCTCCTCAGGTTTGAAAATTTGCTAGCTGGTTCATAAAACCCAAGGAAGTACTTTATGTGTACTAACTTATAAAGGATACTATTAAAAATATAGATACACAGACAGATGAAGAGATACATAAGGCAAGGCATGAGGGAAGGAGTATAAACCTTTCATGTCCTCTCCAGGTGAGCTACAGTTCCAGGTTGCATTCACCAATCTAGAAGTTTATCAAATCTTTTTTTTCAAGAGTTGCTACTTAATCTCTAGTCCCCTACCCCATTCCAGGAAGTCAAACTCGCAACCCTCTTATCACTTGGTGCAGTGACCATACTCATCCTGGGGCTATCTAAAGGAACTTACCCTGTCATCTTATAAGCATAAACTCAGATGTAATCATAAAGGGGCTCAAAATAAATAACAAGGGCATTCCTATCACTCAGACCTCTCCAATAGTTGTAGCAACTATATAGCAGGAACCTGAGATAATGAGCAAAAATTTCATATTGAATCACAGCATGTAATAAATAGAGACTGCCATATATTTAAAATCAATTACTTGAGGACTTTGCTACTTTACTTACTCAGAAACATACAAAATTATTTGAAAAATCCCCTCATATTACTTTAGTGTGTCTCAAAAGAACCTGAACAAATTATGTGTCTATATATTGGATCATTGTTTAGAAATTCTCTGAAAAGTTAATTAGAATTACTTGCTCACACAAAGCTATGACACTTAAGTAAAACACAAAAACAAATTGAGAAGAACTGAAAATATCTTAGAATATAATTAAAACAATGAGGTTCCTTTTTCTGTTCTTGCTAGAAGAATTAAATCATACTTGAGACTTATTTAATATTATGGCATGGACTTGTAAAATATCTTCACTTATAGCATATTTAATTTTTATCCTTGTTTCTTTTCTGCTTTCTCATTTACTTTTCATTTGCTATATGATGGGAAATCTCCAAATTATCAAATTTTGAATCTAATACATAGAATATTTTCCTTTCTGATCCATTTGTGAATAAGTTGCTGTTATAATGCTGTGACACCCTTGGTTTTTTCAATGTGTGTTTCCTAAAACTAATATATTATCTTATATAATGACCATTCAACCCTCAGAATTAGAAAATTATTATTGACTTATTATTAATACATAATCTCAAGGTCACTTTCAATTGTCTCCAATGGTACCAACAATGTCCTTTATAGCAAGAATTCATGTCAAAATCATATATTGCTTTTAGCCTCATTTTGAAGATTTTATCTGACTCAGTTACCTTGGCACTTGAAGATTGGTAGGCCAGTTATTTTGTAAATGTCCCTCAATTTGAATTTGTCTGGTGGTTCCTCATATTTAGATCTGGGTTATACATTTTTGGCAGGAAGTTGCTCTTATTTTACCCTGTCAGGTGGCACTAATTCTATTTTTTAATTACTGATGAGATCTCCTTAGATCACATAATTTAGTTTCTATCTGCCAGGCTTTCCTCTGTAAAGTTACACTTTTTTTTCCTTTGTAATTAGCAAGTAATTTGTGGGACGGCTCAGGGAAATTATGTAAATGTCTTATTCCTCATCAAAGTTTCAACTTATTCATTTATATATTCGTATCAATATGAAATCATGAAGTCCTATTTTATTCAATAGTTTATGTATAATCAGTGATCATTTATTATCAGTATTTATTTTGAAATTCAGATTTTTCCATATTTCATCAGTGGCTCCTTCAGGTTGGTTTCTGTTTCCTTATGACATGAGTCCAACATTTTTTAAATATGTCTTTACTTCCTCCCTTGACAAGATATCCCACTCCCTTTTGTCCCTTCTCTAAACTAGCAGAGAAACTAGTTACTTCTTCAAGGAGCCCTGGTTCCTTTTACTGAAGGATGGTGTTTAGAAACCAATATCTGGGATCACTATTGTCACTGATGGAAGTATCACTACCATCGAGCTCGCTCAGAAGTCAGTCCTATGGAATGGAACTCTCTATCTACATCTGCATCTATATCTAATTCTATCTCTATGTATCTATTTGTGTATATGTGCATCTCTGTATCTATATATGTATCTAGCCATCAATTAATCTGAATAAAAATGTGTTCACACCAATATCTCAAATTCCAATCCAATACCCTAGGATTAATTCTAGTGTTCTTGTGTTCCCTGTTTGTAATTTCATTCTCCAACAGAGAATGGATATATTTTTAATATATTTGTCTACTGACTGAGAATCTTGTAGGGAACCCAGTCTGCCATATCATCGACCATCACCTCTTCTATTCAGATGTCCTCCTCTCCCCTGCTGTGCTCCAATACACTGCTATAGTCCACTCTCCCATACAGATACTCTTCTCAGAGCATGCATGCTCTGACATCTCACATGTGAATGCCTCTTCACTTGAAAAATGACATTATTCCTTCCAGTCTCCAACACCCAAAACTGGGCATTTATGTCACTTCCCTTTTTACCCCATCTTGAGCTCTTTCCAACACCATAAATTAACTTCCTGCATAGTAGAATTTAGTCTGCACTGATATCCTTCAAACTCTTTGAAGGTTTATGACATTCCAAGCCAGGCCATTCTCTCACTCTGTGGGAGCTCTTCTCACCCTGCTTAGGCTCTGCACCCTACACAAAACCAACTACACACTGTGAAGACATCCTTCCCCTCACACTTGGGTTCTGATTATCTCCTGTGGGCCACCTGATCACTCAGATATCTTTGCAGTCTCCAACAAGCTGAGCCAGCTTCCCCTCTCATGCACTGCTCTCATTTACCCAGTTAAGCTCCAATATCTTGCATGCTCTAGATCCCTTTATGGTCACTCCCCTTACTCCTCTCTGGCCACTAAACCCTGGGCCAGGCTTACCTCTCTTCTCACCTCACTCAGGATTCAAATGCTTGAACTGGGCAGGTATCTTATGTGAAGGTTTTTGCAAACAGTATGACTCTGATATTCCTCACTAGGCTGACTCCTATGTAGAAGTCTTCCACACTCAACCTGTGCTCTTACAACTACAGAGCTGTGCCATCTGGCCCCATGTGCATACCTTCGTTAGACTGCCTGAATTCTGAAGTTCAGCTCTAAACCACCACTGTTCCCCATACTCACATGTACTAATGCTTACTGTGTTTGGCTCCATTCAATGCTTTTGGATTAGTGTGTTAGATATTCAGGGGAGACAATAAAAGGGAAGAGAAAGGAAGGAAATAGGAAAAGAAAGAGGAAAGTGAGGAGTACTCACTTGTAATTTATGTTTCTATGTTGTATTTTTCTTAAATTTGTAATATATCTTAAATCTTTAAAATTACACATCGACAAAAAAAAAACAGTTTAGGGTTAACTGAGTTATATATAGACATAAATACATTCCATGATGTTCAATAATTTGTGTCAGAGAAACATATTTATCAGAGTAATGTCTCACAAACTTATGGTTTCAAAATGATTCAGATTTAAGGCTCTCTTGGATGAAGGTCAGTTTTCCTTTTAAATACCTTTAAACTTTTGCCTCACATTTCTTAGGAAAGCCACAAACTCAATTTCCACTTTGTATTATTTACTTATGTGATATTGACAAGAACTCTGATTTAAGAGCAAACAGCAGTGATAAGAGGAATGAAATAATTATTGATAAGCAGAATAATATGATTCTCATGTTTAATAATTTTAAATATTATATCTTTAAAGAGTAATTGGATAAAATGCTAATTTTAAAAAAATTGTTTGCATTTTTTCATCTTGAAGAAATACTGTAGGCCCATGAAGTATCATTCTATAATGGAAATGAAAAAGTCATAACTGAATTGGAGATACACTTTTATCTACTAATATACAGATAGCAGCAGCATTTGCCCTATCACTGCTATGAATCAGCATGAGAAATTCCCAGTAGACTGAAATAACAGTCAAATACAATTCAACATGTTGAGACCCCATTCACAAGTTTTATGTACGTGTGTTCAGATAACCACTGAAAATTCAGAAAATTAACTGAGATAGCATCTCTAAGAATTCTTCATGTGAGCCCACAAATGTCACTTCTCAGCTCTCTGCAGATGACTTTGAACCTTCAAATTCATATATCATCTCCTCTAATATAGTTCCCCTCCACCTGCATCTCCCTTTCTCTCTCCTAATTCCTTCCTCTTATTCAATAAATATTGTATACTTTCCCTAGAAACAAGCTGTTCTGTTTATGCCTTGGTACAAAACAAACCACTCTAAATTTTAATAGCCAAAATAACAATCATGAGCTTCATAAAGTTTCAACCCTTATTCTTTTAACTTAAATGTTTATTCTTATATTATGTGTACTTACTGCAATTTACAGAATTAATTCTGAGGAGAATTTAAAATTTTGCCACTGTAATGATAGGCTTTATTCCAAATATGAGATTCATAGCTGCCATGTCACAGTGAGAGCATCATTGTCTTCCTACTCCTGTTAGTTTATGATTCTGCATGTCTTTTACTTCTGTGATCACCATCTGTTAATGACATAAAATTTAAAGATTGCTCAAGCTAGAAATTTCACTACTCTTATTGTCTCAGGTGACCAGTCAGCAAGTCCTGATGACTTTAAAATGTTTCTAAAATCTATTTCTACCTTTATTTTCTGCATTTGTGGCTTGACTAATTGATTTCCTTCTAAACAGCAAGAAAATCTGATTATTCTGTTTCTATTAACTGCATTCAGAAATTTACTGTCCACTATAATTACCTCTAATGCATAACTTTCATTCTTTATTTTATTTTATTTTGTTGCACTTTAGTTTCTGGGTTGTATAAAACATGCAGGATTATTGCATATGTACATACATGGCAATGTGGTTTGCTGCCATAAATTTCATTCTTTTACTCATAAACATGTTCAAAGGAAGTTTACAAAAATAAGTCCAAAAGACAGCACACTTTTAAAAAAATTATTATTATACTTTAAGTTCTGGGGTACATGTGCAGATTGTGCAGGTTTGTTACAGAAGTATACACATGCCATGGTGGTTTGCTGCATCCATCCCCCATCATCTACATTAGGTATTTCTCCTAATGTTTTCCCTCCCCAATTCCCCCATCTCCTGCTAGCCCTCACCTAGCCCCTCCACACCCCTATAGGCCCCAGTGTGTAATGTTCCCCTCCCTGCACCCATGTGTTCTCATTGTTCTGCTCCCACTTATGAGTGAGAATATGTGGTGTTTGGTTTTCTATTGTTGTGTCAGTTTACTGAGAATGATGGTTTCCAGTTTCATCCATGTCCCTGCAAAAGACATGAACTCATCCTTTTTTGTGGCTGCATAGTATTCCATGGTGTATATGTGCCACATTTTCTTTATTCAGTCTATCATTGATGGGCATTTGAGTTGGTTCCAAGTCTTTGCTATTGTGAACAATCAGCAATTATACATATGTGTGCATGTGTCTTTGTAATATAATGTTTTATAATCCTTTGGGTATATACCTAATAATGGGATTGCTAGGTCAAAAGGTATTTCTAGTTCTAGATCCTTGAGGAATGGCCACACTGTCTTCCACATGGTTGAACTTATTTGCACTCCCACTACCAGTGTAAAAGGGTTCCTATTTCTCCATATCCTCTTCAACATCTGTTGTCTCCTGATTTTTTTAACCGTCACCACTCTAACTAGCATGAGATGGTATCTTAATGTGGTTTTGATTTGCGTTTCTCTAGTGACCAGTGATGATGAGCTTTTTTTCATATGTTTGATGGCTGCACAAATGTCTTCTTTTGAAAAATGTCTGTTTATATATTTTGCCCAATTTTGATGGGGTTGTTTGTTTTTATCTTGTAAATTTATCTAAGTTCTTTGTAGTTTCTGGTTATTCTCCACACAAGAAAGTTGTGACTAGAAAGTGGCATCATGATTTTCTAGGATGCTAATAAAATCCTGTATTGTTTTCACATATTCTATTTTATTATTTTTAAATTATTTTTTAAATTGGTTACATGAATATGATTAATTTCAGTTATTCATTTATCTGTACACTTACAATTTCTGTGTTTGTGACATGTATGATATACCTGAATAAAAGTATAGCATTTTATATAAAAAATTTATGTCAAAAAACATTGACATAATTATCTAAACTATATAAATAATTACTAGTCTACAAAAATATTCTATTACTGTAATTACAAACAAAAGCTACATCTTTGCAGCAATACTAGATAAGTGGAAATAATGAGAAGTCCCAAGAGAACTGGAGTGCCATTCTAAAAATTTGGGATGTAGGAAATCTTAAGGCATTTTATATCTTCAGAAAAATGGTGATGGGTTCCTGGTCTTCAGTTAATTGTATCTATGCTCCAGACTAAAAATGAAAATTGATTTGAAATATTAATGTTAATTTTAGTGACCTAAAGAAGACATATGCTCCAGTTGCTTTATATATTACTTTTATGCTTAATTTAAAAAATATCTGGGATCCTTTAAAAACACTTTCTAGTGATGGATAATGTAGAATCCTGAAAGATGACTAATAACCAGGAAGGATTCTTTGTAATTTTCTTGGGAAAATAAACATTAATATACATTTTTTCTATACTTCCTTTTTTTTTTTTCTTTTTTTGAAACAGAGTTTCACTCTTGTTGCCCTGGCTGGAGTGCCACGGCAAGATCTTGGCTCACTGCAACCTTCAACTCCCAAGTTCAAGAGATTCTCCTGCCTTAGCTTCCAGAGTAGCTAGAATTACAGGTGCCTGCCACCATGCCTGGCTAATTTTTGTATTTTTAATAGAGACAGGGATTCACCATGTTGGCCAGGCTGGTCTCGAACCCCTGACCTCAGGTAATCCCCCCACCTCAGCCTCCCAAAGATTACAGGAGTGAGCCACCGCACCTGGCCTTTTAAAGATATCTTTGATTAGAATCCGTTTACTTTTTTCCATTTAAATATTGGTAAATTTTCCAATTTTGTTATGAATTTGTGTAAAGATGATGACACATTAGAAAGACAAACACTGTAAAGTGTTAAGGTAAATATACTTTAGGATTTAACTTTCCTATGATTTATTAGTATACTATGACATAAGAAAATGTGAGTTGAGAATCAACAAATGATAGCTATTACAGTATATCAGTAATAATAAAACATAGGAAATACTATTAATATGGTTTCTTAAAATGGAAAAAAATTATTCATTCATTATTAACAGATTGACAGTATATAGCAAAATAAAATGCTTAAGAAGAACTCTTATTTTAATCTCAGAATGTAATTTTCCCCAAATTTCTGAACCCCCTCAAACTTTTTAATTTCTACTACCTGGTTATCTTTTTTCTACTCCTTTTTATTCATTTTAAAGCTCCCAAGAAAGCTGTAAGTATAAAGGAAGTTTAAAGGAAGATTACAAAAAAATTGAAGTTTATTTTCTATTTAGATATCAACTTTGTAATTAGTACATTTATTTTACCACATAACTTGAATCTAAGAATTGATATAATTAAAGAGATTGGATTTTGGAGAAAGATCTGAGTATAATCCATAGTACCTGCTTCAAATAAACTTACAGTGTTCTGGATTTCTGGCTGAGAACATTCTGTGTACTCATATATATGTGTAGCTGTGCATGTGTATGCATGTGTACATACACACTTAATTAACCACATGTACTTATCCCAGTGTGTAGATAGTGCATTGATCACAACATAGAGTTACAATCATATATCTCTTAGAAATGGAAGGAGCCCTCCCCTTATTGTTTGTCTTTTTGATGATGCAGCCTGAAGAGTATTGATTAGTTCATTATCTGAAGCAGAAATTCAAGAGGCGACCCATATATTCAAAAAGTAGATGATTTTTTATTATTATAAATCTTTTAAACTCTTTCTTTAAAATAGTTGATATTATGTTAATCTCAAATATTGCTAACTTAGAAATCTGAATACTCACAAAAATTTTATCCCTATTTTTTTAAAACAAAATGTATTAACTACATTATTTATATTTCGCATTACACTGCACCTGCAAATTCAGGAAAAGCACATTCCAGTTGAAAAGCACATAACTGTGTGACCGTGGAGAAGTATCTTACTCTCTGAATAAGTTGCACATGAGTGGTATTATGCTATGCATTTAATATCACTGAAGCTCATTTTATTAATTTGTGAAATATAAATAAGAACATTATTTACTATAAGACTATAAATAAAAATTAAATAAGGCCAGGCACAGTGGCTCATGCTTATTATCTCAATACTTTGGGAGGCTCATTACTTTGTGAGAATCACTTGAAGCCAGAGTTTGAGACCAGCCTTGGCAGCATAGCAAGACCCCATCTCTACAAACAATTTTAAAAGTTAACCAGGCCCAGTGGCGAATGCCTGTAATCCCAGTTACTCAGCAGACTAAGGAGGGAAGATTACTTGAGTCCAGGTTTGAGGCTACAGTGAGTTATGATGGTGCCACTGCATTTCAGCCTGGGTTACAGAAAGAGATCTTGTCCAAAAAAAAAAAAACATTGAACACTAACATAAGGTAGCTATTTAGCTCTTATCATTAACAATTATCAAAATACATAATAAATATATGATTAATCAAAATTAATACATAGTTAAATATTGCTTATCATTTACTATTCATAGACATACAAAGTATATGACACAATGACCTAGATAGAAGATGAATGAATATGTCTCAGATGCACATTTAAAAATCAGAGATGCTCTACCAAATATCCATTTTTCTTTCCTTCGTCCATTTATTCAAAATACTTGTTGAGAATATGTCAACCTATTACATGTTAGATGCTAGTAATAACGTATTTTTAAAAATAAAAGTTCTAAGACTAATAGAGGGAAGAGACAAGTAAATCACATGTTGCAATGGAGTAGATCATTGTTATGATAGAAATACAGATAAAAAAGCATGGTGTGGCTAGAATAGCATCTGAAATAATGAACTGAGTAATCTGGGAAGGCTGAATAGATGATGAATTGCCTTAAAGTACACGTGTGAGGTTAGATGCCACCTGAATGGGAAATAGTAACAACAAACTAATAGCAGTTTGAGAGGAGAGTAATTTCTGTGCAAGCAGTAGTTTCTGACATGGTCTGCTTCTATGCAGGGATGGGTGAAAAATACCACTGTGAAGGTAAATAGAAGTCAGGTCACTAAGAAAATTTTTATTATCATACCAGAGAGTCTAGGAATTTTTTAATAAGTAGTGAGAAATCATTAGAAAGCATTAAATAATTGGATGAGATCATATACAATTTTTAGCTAAATATGATAAAGGGAAAATTATTACCAAGTTTTAAAAAAACATGGTTTTAGTGGAAATTGTTGCTTTGAATTCAAAGGTTTCATTAAGCAATCATAGGTCAAAATTAAGCAGAAAAAAAAACAAAACATTAAAGAGTATTGTCCAAGTTATCTATTATTTCTCCATAGCTGGAAGAGGTTAAAATAAGAAACAGAAAATAATAAAGACAGTAATAGAAATAAGTGGCCTTCACCTTAATGAATGCCTATTAAACCACTGAATTAACTCAATAAACTATGGATATAGTATCATGGTTTTCATGTACAATATTCTTGTTAAAAATGTAAATATGTAAATAACAATAAAAATACAAGTATCTATAGGCCATATATTCTTCTACTAAGAATTTGAAGAAATATTATTTCATTGATGTAAGAACAAATTTTTGCCAACATTATGGCCAAAAAATAGTGATTTCTCAGGTAGTTAAATTGATGAGATATTGAACCCCTGTAAAATTATGGTTTCTGATAAAAATACTATTTGTCAATTTAAATGAAGAAATTATTTTCCCATGACTCTTAAAAGAATAAAATCAATGCCCAGCTAGATAGGTAAAATGAGAGATATGTATACAGATGAAATGATGGCACATAACGAAGTAGACAGAAGTTTTCCTGGTTTGCATGTTCATATAGGACTCGCTAGAAAATTTCTCGTTTTCTAGAACAAATTCATTACTTTCAAAAAATTATAAATTGGTGACTGGCAAAAATATTTAGAATACACTTAGAACTGCTACTGTGTGGAAGAAGCTACCGAATAAAATCATCTAGTATGCTGACCACTGATCTACATTTTATTTCCCTCGCCTATTAAATGAGATCACGAAATTTGAGAAAAGTCATGAAAAATAGCAAAGAACACATTTGAAGAATTAGGACCTGACAAAGTAAGAGAAATAAAATGACACCTCTGAATAAAGTACTTCTTTTAACAAAACCAGGCCATTTTGTCCCCTGGTTTTATAAAGACATCTGAATAAGAAATCCAAACCATTAGACTCTTCAGGCTCTTAATTTTTTATCAATTTAATGAGTACAATCTATATATTTGCTACCAGAATTTGCATTTCTCTAATAAATGTGATAAATATATTTAATAAATGTGATACTTAAAACTGTATGATCAATTTTATATATTATAGGTAGTAATTCTTTTTTCTTTAATCTGTATTGTGTATTTATTTTTCCAGTGTTAGTTTGTTTTGGACTTTTCTTCGTATATATTTGAACATTCAGGGTAACTTCTCCAAATTTTATTTTCTAAATTTTGATTATACAATTTAATTATCTTTTTATATTTATGCATAATACACGATGGATTTTATCTTATTATGTTTTAAAGTGAGAACATATTTTTTTATTTTGTACCAGCACAAATTATTTGAAATCCATGCTTTCCAGAATTGAAGTAACATTCCTTGTGTGTATATATATAAAACAAACATAAATATTTGGCAAATTTTCTGAGATCTATTTCTTAATTTTATAATTTGTTCTACTGCCATCCTCTATGGTTAACTATTCTATAAAAATACAATTTTAATGTTATCCAATAGACTTCTTCATCACCCTCCTATATGTTACTTTTGTGATGATAATTATTTATAACAAATGTCTTCATATAAATTATTTTTAAATAACTATAAACAGTTCTAAGGCCACTTATTCTGGTATCTTTTCAAAAGTAGATTATAAATAATTTTTCTAAATGCCTGTATGGTATGGTAGTTGCTCTAAACCATTCAGGACATAGGCATAGGCAAGGACTTCATAACTAAAGCACTAAAAGCATTGGCAACAAAAGCCAAAACAGACAAATGAGATCTAATTAAACTCCAGAGCTTCTGTGGAGCAAAAAAAAAAAAAAAAATTATTAGAATGAACAAGCAACCAACAGAATCAGAAAAAATTTTTGCAATTTACCCATCTGACAAAGGATTAATATCTGGAATCTACAAAGAACTAAAATAGATTTACAAGAAAAAAACAAACAAACCCATTCAAATGTGGGTGAAGGACATGAACAGACATTTTCAAAAGAAGACATATATGAAGCCAACAAACATATGAAAAAATGCTCATCATCACTGGTCATTAGAGAAATGCAAATCCAAACCACATTGAGATACCACCTCACACCAGTTAGAATGGTGATTGTTGAAAAATCTGGAGACAACAGATGCTGAAGAGAATGTGGAGAAATAGAAACACTTTTACACTGTTGGTGGGAGTGTAAATTAGTTCAACCATTGTGGAAGACAGTGTGGTGATTTCCCAAGGACCGAGAAATAGAATTTTCATTTGACCCAGCAATTCCATTACTGGGTATATATCCAAAGGATTATAAATCATTCTATTACAAAGACATATACACACGTATGTTCTTTGCGGCACGGTTTACAATAACAAAGACTTAGAACCAACCCAAATGCCATCGATGATAGACTGGACAAGGAAAATGTGGCACATATACACCATGGAATACTATGCAGCCATGAAAAATGATGAGTTTGTGTCCTTTGTGGGGACATGGATGAATCTGGAAACCATCACTCTTGGCAAAGTGACACAAGAACAGAAAATCAAACACTGCATGTTCTCACTCATAGGTGGGTATTGAACAGTGAGAACACATGGACACAGGGAGGGAAGCATCACACCCACTGGGGTCTGTGGGGGGGAACTAGGGGAGGGACAGCAGGGGGTGGGGAAGCTGGGGAGGGATAACAGGGAGAAATGCCAGATATAGGTGACGGGGGATGGAGGTAGCAAACCTCATTGCCATGTAGATACCTATGCAACAATCCTGCATGATCTGCACATGTACCCCAGAACCTAAAGTACAATGAAAAAAATAAAGTAGAATAATATAATAGTTCCAAATATATATATATACAATTTTGTGGTTCAGGTTAATCCCCATAGGCCAGAAGAAGGCTCAGAGCTTTCTCTGCGACTGTAAAGTTTATCCAAACCACCTTGGACACCATCACATGCTTTGCTTGAGCAAAGCTGCTTGTCAGAGGAGTCTCTGCATATTCTGAGAATCCAGGGAATCTACTGGCCCTTCAGGTGGCACAGGAAACCCTAGAGAGGAAATGCAACCCTGATGGTGAAAGGACCTCTCCTGGCTCTTGCCAAGGGTGAGCAGTGTAGAGGAAGCACAATAAACTCTCTTAGGCAACATCTGATTTCCAACAGCTGTCCCACTTCTGACGCTTCATGCTTTCAGCACAACCACTGCCAATGCAACATCCTCCGGGTTTAAGGTTAGGTACCAGAAATATTTCTGCCAGAAGTTCGTGATGTAATCAAAAAGGGATTCTCATGGACTTGCACAATTTTAGGATCTGGGAGAAGAAGCCTTACACAGCTCTGCTTTAAGACTGTCCCTCAGTCTGTCCCACAATGAAATCGCCTGACATCTGACTTTGAAGACAGATTCTTGGGTCACTTCCTACCTTTATGTGTGTAGCAAAGAACTCCAAACACTTCCCTCCTCCACCCGTCCATCCCCACAGACATGTACCTCAGTGCCCTTAACTTGTTCCTAAATGAGTAAACAAAGCTTCAGTAACATATAAACATGATTTATGAAAACAAATCTCTCTGCAAATCTGCTTAGAGAAGCAGTGTCACATAACTGTAAGCAAAGATGAAAGACCATGATTAACTGGGTCCACATCTGTTTGGGGGAGGATGCAACTTGGGTCTCTGCCAGCCTCTACCTCAAAGAGTGTGTGCACTAGGTCAGTGATGAAGCTCGTGGCCCATCTGTACTTCCTGTGTGCCCTGCACTGTACCAAGAGCTTCCCATGAGCTGGATCTCATGGACGTTCACAGTCATCTGAAGAGGTGGTCCTGTATTCACCATGTTGCAGGTGAGAGGACAGAGGTGTGGAAAGGATGAGAGCTGGTGCAGAGAAGAGCTGGGGCACCAGCAGTAGGACTGGAGGCAGGGCAATGTCTTGGTGGACAAACTACATAGGTGAATATTAAAAACAAAACAAAACGGCCTGATTTATCAAATTAGGATGTCTCCATTGATCCAGTTGCTTGGATCATGTGTTAATTCTCTGCTGTTCTCTTTCTCATGTAAGCACCACCTGTCTTCCACAGTATGATGTGAAGCTGAAGATCCACCCCACTAGGTCAACAGGGACATTAATTGGGGCATGTTTGAGGTGGGGAGAGGAGGGAGATGCTATGTCCAGTGAACCTCAGTAAGGGGGATGCCTCTGTGTGTAGGGATGTCAAGGCCCTGGCCCCGTGTAATCCTCAGACAGGCCCTGTATCACCCTGGGAGCTCTGCAAGGACAGAATCTGCATGTCATTTTGGGAACTTCTAAGATGCTAATCAGAGGCCTTCCCCTCTGAGTCCTCAAACAAATAAGAAGTAGATCTAAGGGTCAAGGATGAATTAAAATATCAGCATCATTGTTTGCAGAGCTGGAATGGATCTCCAGAGAGTACAAGGCTCCCTGTCTTCCTCTGTCTAGTCTCAGGCTACTGACAGAGTCCAGGGGACTGTGTGCCCACTGTTTTTTGAAAGCAGAGACAGAACCAGGCCCTGGACTTGCCATGGGGAGGGATATCTGCCATACAGAAGCAGAAGCCAAGAGCATCTTTCCCTTGTGGTCCCTAAAGGAAAAATTGAGGAAGACCACGGGAATAGCAAGTCTTTCACAGCTTAAGCCGCCCATAAACATCAGATTCTTCTTACCCTCCCCAGCAGCTGTCCTTCAGGAATGAGGGAATGGAGTGGTAATTTTTCCCCAATACTTTCAGGGCAGAAGTCACCGTTTGCTATTCTCTGGACGTTTGTGTTTTTCCCAAATTCCTGTACTGAAATTCACCCTAAGGTGATGGCCTTAAGTCATGGAGGTGGAGCCCTCATGCATGGGATTAGTGGTCTTATTAAAGAGGCCCAAAAGAGATTTCTTGCCTCTTCCACCATATGAGAACACAGCGAGATGTCATCATCTAGGAACCAGAAAGCTGATTCACCAGACACAGAGTCTGCCAGCATCATGGACTTCCCAGCCTCCAGAACTGTGAGAAATAAATACCTGCCATGTATGCACCACCCAGTCTTTAGTATTTGGTTATAGCAGCCTTAATGTACCAAAACATCATTCCTATGCCCATCGGCAGAATGAAGAATAGGCAATGATATCTTCCCACTGTAGGTTTCATCGTTGACCTCCATCACACCTTCCTGCATCCACACCCTTGCTGTGGCCTCATTGCAGGTGGCATATGCTTCCCTGACTCTGGGCTCTGAGGTTGGCTGTGTGTTCTGCATTTAGCCAGTGGAATGTAGATGGACACAGCAGGCTGCCAATTTTGAGATGAGGCCTTTAGAAGCCCTTGGGTTTCAGTAGACCCTCTTGTGCCTCTGGTATCACCATGGGGAGAACATGCCCCAGTTAGCTCTCTGGTCCAGCAAGAGCGAGGGACAGTTGGAAAGAGACATGGTAGACACCCTAGCAATCCCAGATACAGAGCAGATACAGACACCCTAGCAATCCCAGATACAGAGCAGGCCCATTCTAGATCATCCAAACCCCAGCCAACTTAGACACACAGGTGGGAATGCAGTATTGCTGTTTAAGTTCATGAGTTTTGGAGCTGTCTGTTATGCAGCAACAGCTAACTCAAACACTTACCTTTTATATTTATTTTGGAATCCCCTAGGCTTAGCAAAACTCCCAGAATAGTGTAAGTGCTTATAAAATTTGTTTGAATGAATGAATGAAATCCCCTTTTTGTAAACGAACTCATCACAATGTCTCACTAATGGCTGGCATACATTGCAATATTTATGTCATTTTGGAGGAATAATTAAAAAAAAATAAGGCAAGAAGTAACCTCTCTTGATATGAGCTACTAAGCATTTAAAGTCCTAGGAGTCAGAGATCACCTGGCTATCTTCAACGTCACCTGTAGGCAGCTGGTGCATCACATGCCAGGGTTCGATGAAACCAGCCTCCTTCACCCCCCACTAAACTCTGATGGGATGAAATGAGCCAACATGGCCATGTATTTATCTGGAGTCAATGCTGATTCTGACTGCATGGCCACCTTTTCCCTCAGGCATGTGAGTCCCATCAGAGGTTGCCAGTATGACGTCAGATCCACTTTTTCTCCTATTTTTCAGAGGAAATGTTCCAATACATCCGAGGAAACACATGCTTTCCCAGACTGGCCTGATGCTGTTTCCCAGAAGCTGCTTTCTGGAAGGTGGACCATCAGGTGGAAGAAGTATTCTTCAGAGAGCCGCCTTCCCAAGGGAATGGTGACAGCTGGCGCTTGCCGGGGAGTCCTGCTGCCTTCCGAGGTGTGAAGGGAAGGCATGCACTGTGCATATGCTGTACCATACAGTTTTGCCTACAACCGCTTGTAGCTTCATTGTAGCTGTGAATGCTCTGTTCCTCTCCTTTTCACCCCTGAAGATTCGCAAACATTCAGGATTAAGCTGTGCGAGGCATAGCATTCCCCACATGGTAGGCGAAGGAGGATGTGGGTCCGATGGCTCTACCCACCCAGGAGGATGGACATGTGTTCCGAGATATCAGAGCTTGTGGCTGACCAACCCACATGTCCACAGGCAGCCCTCCCACATGGCTGTGTTGACACTTTGGGTTTCATTGAAGGTTTTAACTGGTAGAGACTTCACAAAGGCAAAATTATTTCTCAAGGAAGTGGACATGAAAGATCTGTAATCAGAGGCTGTGTAAAATGAGAGACCATCAGTTGCAGAAAAGCAAGCACTGATTAATGACCTATCTACATCCTACATGGTTTCAGGACTGCACGGAGATAAGCTTAAAGACGCTAGCCTAAAAACTATGAATGTGCTTCCGTCTTTTGCCAGGTAGGATAAGAGAGCCTTGCAGACTTGCTTCTAACTAGAGAGCAGGAGAGGCTGAGAAGGGAGAGGGAGAAGAGGAGGAGAATGGGAGATGGGAATGGGAGGGGAGAGTGAGCATTGGAGGAGAGAGTCTTGTCAAAATCTTTTTAGTGCACAAAACTAATTTTGTTCATCTTGGATTTGGTGAGCTGGATAATATTCTGTGCACGGCTCCTAAATGAATTATTAAATGTCAACTCAAGATGGCTTAACTAAAATACTCAATTTAATAACCAAAAGTAAGGTAACAACAATTTTGCAGGTGAATGTAGAGTTGTCAAATCAAACCGTTATAGACAAGCATTTGAGGTTTTCACATAATCTTCTTCCACATCTCATCTCCTGTCACTAAATACCCACTCTAGTGAGCACGTTCCATCTCAATAAAGATCATCCCTTTGGTATCAGCTTCTTTTTATTCAGAGTGAACCAGAAAACCTTTTTTTTCCCTAAAATATAAAGCTAAACAAGATCTCAGTCACAACCACCAAATCTTTATTAATGCATTCCTTGTGCTACTTCTGAATATTAATAAAAATTAATAATTAATTTTGCCTTTGGCATTGCAAGATATACTAGTTTTAATTAGTGTACTGTACTCCTATACAATTAAAAAATAATTGATGTCCACGCTTATTGGCGGCGTCTGTGATCTTCTTTTCTGTTGTTGTCAACAAATGCCTTAAAAAACAAGTTCAAGAATGTTGTGCTGTCCACTTAATTTATACACCCAAAGTAACAGGCAAATCTTTTATGATGAAACAGAACAGTTTTCTGTTTAAATTATACACAAGTATATTAACTAGAAAGAGAAAATTAAAAGCTGATGGCTACAAGGAATAATGGAAAGTCTATAAAAATGTTTTATCTATCAACAAATTTGCCTGGAAAATACCAATGGTGGCACCATCTCTCCGCTGAAACATGGAGAGGCCATCTTGGATCTGTTATGTCAATTCCATCAAGCATTTAATTCTGACGTCCTCCTTAATCAGCTTCAGTTATTTAAATTCAGCATATCATGTTACTGTTCTACTACATCATTCTAATTGTGCCATGAACTACTTTATTATAGAATGCTAAAGTATTTCCCTGTGCCTCCTTCCTCTGTCTGAACAATGCCGGCTGTAGAGAGAAAGCCCATGGTGAAAGGAGGGAAATAGCTTCCTTTGAAAATATTTGTGTCAAAATCTTGCATAGAGAGAGAGTGGTTGTTGTTTTAGCGAGAAATAATTCAAATCCCACAGCACATGTTTCTTAGTTTTCTTTCTTAGAACCAGTATTTTTATTTTTTACAAAATCTCCACTGAACAATTACAGATATGTCTGTAATACCAAGAGGTAATAGGCTAAGAGGAAAGAGACTTGGGAAAACATACGACAAAGAAGAAAGAGTCAATGTGAGACGAGGATTTCACGCTTTACCCCAGACTTACTGGTTAATAAGGATGTTTAAAGCAGAAGATCACAGATTGATGCAAATGTTTATTTTATCATATTCATGATCTTAATAGCAATTTTAATTTTTTTAAAAAAAACTACTATACCACAGTATCTGTCCAAAAACGTAATCTTTGGCTTATTTTCTGTAAGAGAATTGCCTTCAGAGAACTTACCACAATCTAAAGTCATCTTAGCCAAGTATCTGTTTACTTGGTCACTATCTGTGACTCCTGCTAGGTCCAAGTGCAGGAGCCCTGGTGCCTGACTGTTCCCTTCACAGCTGCACTCACAGTGCTGAGTACAGGTCTAGCAGAGCACTGACATTTCACAAACATCCGTGGAATGAATGTGTTAATTCTGACTATAACTACATTTTTTTCTCCCCCTTTCTAGAGTCTTTCAAATTTTCTTTTTCCATGCCCCTCAAAATGTGAATAGATTAACAAACTGTGGTCTAACTGTAGAATGCTCATTACCCAGTGATAAAAAAAAAGGAGACATGAATACACACAATACCATGTATGAGTCTCAAAACAACGGGTTGAGCCGTGTAAGCCAGCTTCCGAAGAGTCTACGCTGTAGTATCTAATGCATATGGAGCTGCAGAGCAGGGAAGGCTAAGCTGTGGTGAGAGCAATCAGAACAGAGCACTCTCACTTCTGGAGAGAATCTCCCCAAAAAGAGGCATGAGGGAACATTCCAGGGTCATGGAAAAGTCGTAGCGCTTGATCAGGCTGGTGCTTGCATGGATTTTTTACGTTCATCGAAACCCATGGGACTATTCACCTAAGAGCTGTGCATGCATCCTGTGTTAGTTACGCTTTAAATTTTAAAATTTTAGTAACACACATTTTTTGTTTGTTTGTTTTCTATTTCATTAGCAATGGAAGGAGGAAACCCAGAAGATGAATAAAGTTGAGAGGCCCCGGAATTTCTGTTTCCATGTCACTACCTCCCTCCACAGATTCAGGGAACAGTGCTACTAAGCATCGGAGCTAACAGATGTTCTCGCCACCACTCCACCCTGGTTCATTTTCCTACCTGGCTTCACCCCGACCCCGGGGGCTATGACAGGTCTCTCTCATGCACAGGTGATGAAGGCAGGGGTTCCTTCATTGCAAGCACGCCGTCTTGGATGCAGGAAAGCACCCAGCTCCTCTGCCAGAAGCTGTGAATAACACTCTTAACAGTCCATGCAAATGCTGTGGTCTATGTCTGCATGCCCAGCTGGTCTGCTGATCAATTTTTACTTCTCAAATTGGGTCAGTGAAAAAGGACAGCGCTTTCTGTTCCTGCGATCTAAATTCTCAATGTGATCTAAATTCTATTAACACTGGCCAACCTGAAAATTCCAAAGCAAGCCTTTAGCCTCACAGGGACCACCTTTCAGAAAGGCCCATTGACCTATTTTCTTTTTAGACTTTCCCTTTCTTTTAATTAAAAGGCTCAAATTTCCTGGATGTTAATCAAAGATTAGATTGAGAATTAATTAACATGTCATGCATCACACAGAAAAGAACCAAGTCGGATGGTGAAGCACACTCCTAACCAGTCCCGAACCACCTCAGAAGGGACTTCTATGCAACTTCTTTGTGTCTGTGAGAGGAACCAAGTCAAGTGGGAAGGCTTCCTGGTGGCATGCTCTGGTGGGGAGGTGAGCTGCGGATCTGGGGCAGCCTTTGGGTATTATCTGTTGGCTTGCTGTAAGAATTGGATCTTCTCTTCTGACTGCACCTCAGAAGTCTTGATTTTCTCATCCTGACTTTGCTTCTCTTTTCCTTTACTCCTGGGCGATGGGTCTATATTTGACCAAACAGCCTAGGCATTGCAGCTGGCCTCGAGCTTCCTAGTCCTAATCACTGTTTTGGATTGGCTCCTGGGGTGCATTGGAGACTTGTGGGTGTCAGAGCTGCATCCATGGCCTCAGTTTCCCAAAGTGAGCTCTACACCTGGCATCAATGCTCTTGGTCTGTCCAGAACTGTCCCTTCCACACATCTCTTTCTCTTGTTGGCCCTCAGGTTCACCTAGGGCATCCTAGGTCATGTCTCAAGGATGCTGAAAGGCAAAAACACAGCCCCCCTGGGCAGTGCAGGCCTCTGAGAATGACTTACATTGCATGCAATGTGGGACATGATCAGGGAGAAGACGAGATGCTTCCTCCAGCCAGAGGCAGAGGGCGTCGGGGAGAGCGTGGCCCCCAGGAGTGACACTCAGGGTGCATCCTCAAGAAAGGGACAGTTTCAGGTGGAGGAGGATGTTCTGGGCTCCATAGGCAAAGGAATATTGTCTGATGAAAGAATAAGAGCTGTTATTCGAAAAGCGGTTTTTCCCTGAATTCAGGCATTCTCATGCAGGCTTCACGTGTGTTGCCATCTCACATACCCCCTGAGCACATATGGCCTCCCCAAAGTTTGCTGCAGTCAGGGCGGATGGGAGGACATAGGGAGAGCTGTAGGCGGCACCAACCACCGCACAGATCAGGAAGAGCGTCAGGCAGTTGGTTCCTCTGCACTGCTCGCTGCTGCCTATATCTGTGCCCCATCTGTAAATGGGGCCTGTGGGGTTGGACTCAGGGAGTTGTTGTGAAGGCTAATGAGACCCATTGCACCCTGTCCCTGACATGTTGTAAGGGCTGAATGCATGATAGATATTATGAAGAGTTTTCTAGGTTGGAATCAAAAGATAAGAATATTTGCCTTAAATAAAGAGCCACAAAAGGGTGACTTTTAAAGAACAAGAAACAAGCACTTTGGGAGGCTGAGGCAGGTGGATCACTTGAGGTCAGGAGTTCGAGACCAGGCTGACCAAGAATGGTGAAACCCCATCTCTACTAAAAGCACACACACAAAAAAATTAGCTGGGGGTGGTAGTGCACACCTGCAATCCCACCTTCTTGGGAGGCTGAGGCAGGAGAATCACTTGAACCTGGAAGGTGGAGGTTGCAGAGAGCCAAGATCATGCCATTGTACTCCAGCCTGGGCAACGAGAGTGAAACTATATCTCAAAAATAAATAAATAATAAAGAACAAGAAACCACAAAAAAATCACAGCATCATACAACCAGGCCACTTTAGTCCTTGTTTTCTTTTCCCATTGCCTGGCCCTGCCCTCAGCCAGCTCTGCCTTGTCCCGACCGCTGGGTCTCACCTGCCCTCTCAGAATTTGGTGGCCTCTGCTGAGCCAAAGTCACCTTTAAAGAAGTTTGTGTCTTAAAATGGACACGGAACCAATGTTCCAACCACAATAGTGGTTGTAACTACCAGTGTAGTTTAGGGCGTGCCCTTCGGAGGCCTCAGCTTTCACTGTCCTCACACTCCCACGTCACCAGGGGCGAGGCTGGCCTTCTGGAGTCTGCAGCTCTGTGTGTCTCCGACAGGATGGGGCTTATTTTGCGAGGGCATCAGGCTGCAGTGTAGGCGGAAACGCTACCACACACTGCGTGCGTAAAATGCTTTCACACACATTAGCATTTGAGCTCTCCTCTGCCCATGAGATAAAGGTTTTTGTTTCTTAATATATCTTATTTTACTTTATTAGATAATACATTCTTTAAGATCAGGGACTCGGTCTTATCCTTATGATCCCTGACAATATTCAAGTGTGCCTTGTGCATTTTAAATAGTCAATCTGTCAATACATATTTTATTTATTTTATTTTTCCGTAAGTTACTGCGGTATGGGTGGTGTTTGGTTATGTGAGTAAGTTTTTTAGTGGTGATTTGTGAGAATCTGGTGCATCCCTCACCTGAGCAATATACACTACACCATATTTGTTGTCTTTTATCTTTCGCCCCCTTCCCTCTCTTCCCCCAAAGTTCCCAATGTCCAGTTGTCATTCTTATGCCCTTACAGCCTCATGGCCTAGCTCCCACGTTATCAGTGAGAACATACCATGTTTGGTTTTCCATTCCTGAGGTACCTCACTTAGCATAATAGTGGAGATGAAGTTATTTGCTGCACTAAACTGAGACATTTTGTTTCACTGCACATCCTCTTCTCTCAATTAGACTGCAGGCTCTGGGAGGTCAGAGGTTCATGGGCCTCAGTTCTGACCACATCTCTAGCCCTGGCATAGTGCCCGGCATACAGCTAGTGAAGTAGTAAATGAAAAAATAAATAGGCACATTGAATAGATATGAATGTCCAGTCTTCTTTTGAGTCCAAAAACCAAGTGGAGCGTTCATGCACCAAGGTGTTCACACCTCGCTCATTCCTGCCCTTGCAAGTCTCCCAGCAAAGCTAAGGTTCTTGCTGCCAGGTGTACATACGTTGTTGTGTGCCTTCTCTGCTGTCACACTGGATACTGAAACTGTCTCCCACACTTGACCTGGGGCTGCTGGGGGACAGGGGCTTTGCTTGTATGTCTCCTGAGCCATACAGTGGGTGGCACTAGCAATTACAATAAACACTTGCTTCAAAATTACGTCTGGGTATGGTGGCTCACCCCTGTAATCCCAGCACTTTGGAAGGTAGAGGCAGGTGGATCATTTGAGGTCAGGAGTTCAAGACCAGTCTGGCCAATATGGCGAAACCCCATCTCTACTAAAAATGCAAAAAGTAGCCAGGTACGGTGACTCATGCCTGTAATCCCAGCACTTTGGGAGGCTGAAGCAAGCAGACCACAAGGTCAAGAGATAAAGATTATCCTGGCCAACATGGTGAAACTCCATCTATACTAAAAATACAAAACTTAGCTGGGCATGGTGGCCCGTGCCTGTAGTCCCAGTTACTTGGGAGGCTGAGGCAGGAGAGTCACTTGAACCTGAGAGGCAGAAGTCACAGTGAGCCAAGATTGTGCCATTGCACTCCAGCCTGGGCAACAGATGGAAACTCCATCTCAAAAAAAAAAAAAAAAACTAGTCTTATCCTGGTCACAGTGGCTCATGTCTGTAATTCCCGTACTTTAGGAGGCAGAGTCAGGAGGATATCTTGAGGCCAGGATTTTAAGACCAGCCTGGGCAACATAGTGAGACCCTGTTTCTACAAAAAATAATAAATTAGCCAGATGCGGTGATGTGAGTCTGTGCAGCTACTCAGAAGGCTGAGGTGGGAGGATCACTGGAGCCCAGGAGGTCAAGGTTGCAGTGAGCCATGATCAAGTCACTGCACTCCAGCCTCAGAGACAGAGCAAGACCCTGTCTCAAAAACAACAAGAACAGTTAGTCTCATCTTTTTCCCACCCCACTTGCTAACATTAAGGACTTACGAGCAGGCTTAAATCCTGACCTGCCATCAGGGTCACAAGGGACTCAAATTATGTTTGCCAACCTTCTTCACTGGTGCCCTTAGAGAAGGTATCCAGGCATTCTTCATTGTAGGTGACTTCACGCTGTCAGTGCTGTGAGAACACCCTCAGGAGAGGGGAGCGGAGGCCTCATGGGGCTTGTTCCACTCTGCCATTCCTCTGCTGTTGGATAGAGCTCATTTCTAGCCTAGTCCACTCTAGACCTCTCCTTGGACTACACAGAGAGACATCAAGATGAGAGCTGCCCCCAAACGGGGTTGAATGTTGTGTGTGCTTGACTTTTTGCGTAACTGGCCAACGTGACATGTCTAACTATACAAATGGAAATTTTATGATGATAAGATCAGTAGTTACTGAGATATTTATGTGACAAGCTGACAGATATAAAACTACAAAGCTTGCTTTTATGCCTCCCATCTTTTCAGAGGAGAAAAATAAATACTGAGATGATGGGTCACTTTGAGGAGAATTTATGATCTAAATTACCTAATACCTGGTGAACTTCTAATATGCACGATGAAGTCTATCTATGCTATTAAAAAGATAAACTTCATTTCCCAAGACTGTAGCAAATGGATTCATCCTGAAGAGGGATCCAAGTGTCTCATCTTCTCCTATCCCAGATAAAAACCCCAAAACCCTGCCCTGGAGGAAGGGAGTTTCACCCGGTTACATTGCACAAGCATCTTCCCAGCCTGGGTCGGGGTGGCCTCACGTGGTCATCAAACATGAATCCATTCTTTGGAAAGAAATCTAAGTCCTGAAATAATTGTGTGTTGATAAAATACAGCGATGAAACACAGTATTCCCTTGCCACTGCAGACTGCATGTCAACCGAGAAAAACAGCAGCGGAAGCCGAAGGACACATTGTGGGTGATGCGCCTGTGGCTGCTGCCAGATCTCTCCTTCAGACCAGGGTGACAATAGGCAATGCAACACCTCACCTGCGCACCTGAGGTCAGCCTTCTCTCCATGCCTGGACAAAAGCTTGGAGAAAAAAAGCTGACAGATGGACAAACAGCTTTCTTGTTACCTTGGGTGCCCCTTGTTACCCACTACTGGGGAATGCAGCCACGACCAGGCACTTTGCAAGCCTAACTTCCTTTCACACTCACAGGTGCTCTACGCACGGAGGCACCGCTCGCCATCCTCATCACCAGATAATAACAAGAGCCTGGGAGGAAGGCGAGGGAATCCCACACTCAGCCCCATTGGTGGTTGGAAAGGCTGAATGAAACCCCATGCTTTGAGTCACTCAATGTCACCTCTCACCCCACTTACTCAAGGTTGCACAGTCCCTATAAGGCTGGTGTTTAAAACCCAGTCTCCCTATGTTCAAAACCTCAAACCCTGGCTGTCTGGGGAGCAAGAATAGATTAGAGGTGGACAAGGCAGCAAGTTTCTTTCTTCTTTTGTAGTTGCGCCTTTACAGTAGTGTCTCTTCCAGGGAACCAAGGAGTGTCAAAGCTGAGTGGGTTCGTTTCTAGAGACATGGAACTCCAGAGAAGAGAAGGGCTTCTCCAAGGCCACACATCAAGCTGGTCTATAAGGGAGGCTGAAAGCCTAGCTTCCTTTAGGCCCTAGACCAACTTTCCACTGCGCCTCCTGCTGCCTTCTTTCCATTTCGTATTTCACTTTGCTAAATCCTGCCTCTGCCCAGGGCATTGTCATGGTTTGATTATTTTAGGGATGTTTGCAGAGCACTCACCTTTCTCCTCAGTGTCTTTGTGAATTCATGTGTAAGCCTGTGTGTGTGTGTGTGTGTTGCGTATCAAACCCAAATTAAACTCTTTTACTGTATTTTATCCGATCGATCTTCTGTGTACTCCTCAGCACCGTCTCATTTAAATAAAACTTCCATTTGTAACAATCCTATAAATAGAAAGTCGTATTGATCAGGGCCCCACCGGCAGGCTGCACTTTGGTTATCACTGAAGCCTGACCGGTTAATGCGAGGGCTACAATTTATTATGCAGCAAGACACAAGGCAAGGCTGTGCCATTTAGATCTCTAAACAGAAGCGTGTTCAGCTCCAGCAAGCAGATCCAACGGGGCTGTCCTTGAAATCACAAGTCAGTCTTCATTCGCCATTTCCCAACCCCAGACGCTCAACATGCCTTGGCCTTATTAGAGACACCCTTGCCCCAGCCTGCAGGGGAGAAGTCAGTCATTCATCACAGCAATGAAGATGTTAGTCGAGGAAGATTACAAAAGCTGGGCTCTGGAATGTAGTGATTCACTCTTGTAATCTCAGCACTTTGGGAGGCCAAGGTGGGAGGACAGCTTGAGCTCAGGAGTTTGAGACCAGCATGGGCAATATGGTAAAACCCCATTTCTACAAAAAAAAATACAAAAATTAGCCAGGCATTGTGGTGCACCCCTGTAATTCCAGCTACTCAGAAGGCCGAGGTAGTAGGATCGCTTGAGCCCAGGAGGCAGAGGTTGCAGCGAGCAGTGAGCCAAGATCACACCACAGCACTCCAGCCTGGACAGCAGAGCAAGATCCTGTCTCTCTCTCTATACACACACACACACACACACACACACACACACACACACACACACAGCTGGGTTCTTCTCCACTTGGAAGAGGAAGCTGGGGAAATACAAGTGGGCCTGTGATTGTGTCCTGTCAACCAGAAATCTTGAAGTGTCAAGGTTCTTGGCAGTACTAAATGCTCACTATGAGCAGGGCACAGTTACCTGGGAGTGGAATTTCTTTCTGTTGAAAGCTGTAGACTTAGATCATGCAGCTATCGTTTTGTTTAATAAGCCACTAACCACTGTTTTCATCATTCTGCTGGGCCTTTCTTAGAAATTGCCAATAACACCAACCTGTGTTCCCAAAAGGTTTAAAATCAAACGGCTTCCTCCAAATCCATGGAAGCCAGGCAGAAGTGGAATGCTGGGCTACTCATGGAAATAAGGTCACATTTATGTTTACATGTGGAGAAATTTGGCCAAAACCACCTGCTCACTCCCGGGTGCCTGCTCCCCAGCCAGACTGAGAGTCTCTGCCAGGGCTTGCCTGTAACTGAGTCTCTGTACTGGGTCTGCAGACAGATGGACCCGTGGGTACTGAACACAGTCAGGAGGCTGCAGAAACCCATCAGAGAAGCTGGCCTTTCACTCCAGGCCCCAAAGCATCCAGGACCGCCGGCTTCCTGCGCTCCGTCTGCCAGTATTGTGTTAGGAGCCACCCTTCAAGTCCACACGGCACAGCAGGGTCTAGAGTGTAACGCTCCCTGGCTTTGTCCTTGGTCTCATGGGTCTCCCTTTGTGTCCTTAGCTGTCTGCCCCTATTTACAGCAAATAGCAGGTGGTGACGTTAAGGAGCCAGTGCCAACGTCACCTGCCACTGGGCACTTATGTTTCCCATTAGGTCTCTCCTCCGAACGGAATGACTTGGGGGGTATCTCTGGATACGCAGGAGTGAGGGCTTGTTAACCTGATATATGGCTTCAGGGCAATTGGGAAAAGACCAGCCATCAGACACGGGGGCCCTGACATGCCAGCATAAACAGGAAACATCCCTGGGTCCTTGGTGTCACACAGCAGCCCAGGTTCTCCCCATAGAGGTAAGCAGTGTCCTCACTTCATTCATCTGGGAGAAGTGCCAGGTCCCAGTGCTGGCCCAGGGGGAAGGCAGAGGCTGAAAGGCTCTCGTCCCAGCTGTTTCCCACCAGGTCCACTTGTCCTCAGCCTTGCACATTTTTAAAATTTATTTTTATTTTAATTTTCTTTTTTTTTTTCTTGTGAACTAGGGTCTTGCTCTTTATTGTTTTTTGAGATAGGGTCTCACTCTGTTGTCCCAGCTGGAGTACAGTGGTGTGATCACAGCTCACTACAGCCTCGATCTCTCAAACTCAAGCAATCCTCATGCCTCAGCCTCCCCAGCAGCTGGGACTACAGGCATGCATCTCCACACCCTACTAATTTTTGTACCTTTTGTAGAGACAGGTTTCACCATATTGCCTAGGCTGGCCTCAAACATCCTGGGTCAAGCGATCGACTCACCTCAGCCTCCCAAAGTGCTGGGATTCCAGGTGTGAGCCACTATGGTCCTGCACGTTTTAGGCTGTGGTTCCTTCGGGTCACTTTCACCCACCTACGGCTCCTTCTACTCTCTCCAGCTCCCACTCCTCTGCTGAAATCCCTACCTTCTGAAGCTTCTCCCTCCTCTTGGCTTCTCTGAGTTTCACTCCTGCATTAACGTGTTTCACAAGCTTCCCAGGAACTTGAGAGGCAGCAGAGATGAAGGTTAGTTCTCGGTCTGCTACCCATCAGAGGTTCTAGGAAGCAACCCTGGGAAGGCCCAGAGCTCACTGCACATTAACAGGAAACCAAACGTTTTCTCTCCTCTCCTGCCAGGAAGTCGCACCCGTGCCATCTGCCCTGACAGCTTTCAATGCATCCCACCCCCAGGCAGTGCCGCAAAGTACACAGGCCTCCTTGAGGTCCATTTCCCCATGGAAATGAGCCCAAGAGAGATGAGAAAGTTCTCCCTTTATGCATCTGCCAAGTCTCCATTGCCTGCCCAGGATTTGTCTCTTTCTGGTATAATTAGCAGGTGAGTCCCTTTTGATCAAACCCTATACCCTGCCTGCCTTGCTTCCGAGACTCAACACCAAAACCATCTCAGCCCATTTTCCAAAGCCAGTATTATTCTGCTATAACTCATCCAGTGAGCAGGGCCCCAGCAATGCAATGCAGTTGAACCTCACTTCTCTTTTAGAATAGTTCTTCCAGCCTGAGATGAAATGTGTGTTTGCATGTCTTCCCTACAGGCCTGACTCCTGCAATTACTAACATGCACAGGCACTCACACGCACACACACACACACACAGTCATAAGCAGGAGTATCTCTTTCTGTGTGCACTGCTGTCTAATGCAAGAACAGAAAAAATAAGCACAAGCACACATCTCTCCAAAGCATCATCAAGAGCCTACAGAAACTAAGTGGTCTGAACACTTTGCCTAAAGCATCAGTTTCCCCGGGTTTCTCCAGGAACAAAGGAGAGAAATTGCAAGGGTACTTGTGCTGTATCTAAGTAATTAACATGTTCGTTCACAGGGGTATCCTAAGAAAGAGATACTATGTATCAATGAAGTAATCGCATCTCCTTTGTAACTAGTTACAGACAGAAATAATGGTTTTTCCAGTTACTACTGGGTCTGTTAAAAAAAAATAACTGGGCCCAAGTTCCTAGGGGGACATTTGGCTTCCAAAGTGGTCTCTAAACTCTGGTGTGTGGTCCTCTCTTGTTCGGCCAGGTGCTGCACTTGCTTATCTGTTACACCGCACTCCAGGTCTTCACAACATCTCTTTACCAGTTAAATTTTAATAACTTGGGTTACAGGTAAGATAGAAACAGTATCTAAGTGGCATTTAAAAGCAAATCTATTAAATTTGAGGGTAACGCTGTTACATGGCTGGAAACACTATCTTTTCGATCCTGCGGGGTGGGTGGGTTGCGGGGGACTGGCTACCATACAAGCGAGGGAAAATTGTGTACTTTGGAAAACACAATCCAAGTCTAATATCATCTGTGAGAAGAAAATTCTTTGCTCATTACCAGGGAGATTGTTTTTATCTTACCTAGAACTAAAGTTATGAAAGTTTGAGAACTGTAAAATGCTTAATGAGAAACTGCAGAATAAATTAGAGCAGTGAGGACCTGCGCTGGTGTCGGCCAATGATAAACTTCCAGTCTCGATTGTGAGATACTGCCCCTGCTCACCCACAGCCCTCCTTGTGAGTGCAAAATGACTAACTGGTTAACCCAAGCAGTTAAATAGTAAGTGGGCAACCATGGAAACCATGATGCGGTCCAGTGTGAGGACAGAGGAGAAACATTTCTTGTTAGATTCAAGGGAGGCATTGATACTACAGCCAAAAGCCAGAGCAGTCTGACCCATCTTCCGGACTTGCTTCAATATCCTGAATCTGTATATAATCTGCCTGCAACGAAAAGGAGAACATTCTGGCAGGCACAGAAAGAGGTGCAGCAACTTGCACATGAGAGAAGCAAAAAGAGGCACAAATGACTAGCTGCAGAATATCGCCACCAGCAAGGAGTGTCCATAAGGCCCCCACAATCACACAACTGAGGAGGTTCAATTGCAGCTCAGGAAGAACTGAGGCTGAGGCAGGAGAATTGCTTGAATCCAGGAGGCGGGACTACATGTGCGTGCCACTACGCCCGGATAACTTTTGTATTTTTTTAGTAGAGGCGAGGTGTCACCATATTGGCCAGGCTGGTCTCGAACTCCTGACCTTGTGATTTGCCCACCTCAGCCTCCCAAAGTGCTGGGATTACAGGCATGAGCCACCGTGCCTGATAAATCTGGTTGTTTAAAAGTGCATAACAGCCCCTCTCTTCTTCCTCTGGCTCCCACCATGTGAGATGACTGTCTCCTCTTTGCCTCCTGCCATGATTGCAAGCCCTCTGAGCCCCCCCCAACCCCCAGAAGCAGGTGTTGTCATGCTTCCTGCACAGCCTGCAGGACCATGAGCCAATGAAACTTCTTTTCTTATAAATTACACAGTGTTGGGTATTTCTTTACAGCAATGTGAGAACAGACTAATACAAGAGGCATCTTCCTCCTAGTATTTGGTGTCCTTCATCTTGTTCTCGCCACATACAGAGTGGTATGGGGAAAACTTGCCCGTGATTGGCCTGAGTTTCAGAAAATTATTATGAAGAGCTAAGTGCCTGACAGGAGAAGAAAGGGTTCAGTGCTTGGTCCTCAGTCCATGCTGGCATCTGCCAAAAAGTGCATGGTTCTGCCTGATTCTCAGTAATGGTTGGAGGAGAAGGTGCCAGGAGAGTCTTCCGATTGCTTGGCCACTCAGCCCCCTCTGGGCACTGATGGCTGTGGATGAGCTGGGCTCTAGCCAGCTCAGGACCAGCTCAGAGAGACTTCCTTGCACCCCTCCACCGGACAGAAAGTGTAGGCCCTCATCAAGCACCCCAACAACCCCTCACATCCCCTTTTTGCTTATAAGCATGCAACTACCCACAACTTCCAAGGCCAAGAGGAGGTAAGGGAGGGGAACAGCTCTACTTGCAAATTACCAAAATTGGCTTGCATCACTTTCCTTTAATTATGTAAGAATGGGGTAGAAATTGTTAGATACAAATTTGATGTAACTCTTCTTTTGATTAAACACAATGATGGAGCCAAAGTCTGTATTAGTGTGCAAATTCCCGGGGAGAGCATCCTCTCCGCACGGCAGAATGTCTATTAGCTTTCTGCCAAAATAAAGGTCACCAGACAGGAGCCTTCCCCATCACACTCTTACTTCCTTGGACATGCAGTGCAATCAGGCAAGATGTGTCACACTTAGGAAACCAGTGGTGAAATTATACTGAATATACCCCGTGCATTGTAACCTGGTACCCTGTTCCCTGGAGGTGCTGAGAATCTCATAGAGTCTGGAGACTGGCTTAAGGGAGGGGAGGACAGATGTCTGGTTCCAAGGGCTGGTGTTTATCCTTCATATTGTCCTCATTTAAGGAAGAGACAAATGATCCCAGTGCCTCTTGAACCACCCCAAGTATAGGAAGCTCACTGTGGGTGATGTAAGCTGCAAAGAACATTTAGAGAGAGAGAGAGAGAGAGAGAGAGAGAGAGAACCTCAGTCCACAAATTCAGTGTGCAAGAATGCAACCTTCTTCATTTTTCCACAAAACAATGATTACTTTGAATCTTCATTCTGTTGTGTGACAAATTAATATCAGATAGGTTTCAGTTCTTGCCCGTTATTGGTCTGAGTTTCAGAAAATTATTATGCAGAGCTAAGTGCCTGAGGGGAGAAAGGAGGGTTCACTGCTTGGTTTTCAGTCCATCCTGGCATCCGCCAAAAAGTGCATGGTTCTGCCTGATTCTTGGTTATTCATTTAGGCAGGCCACAGCTCACAGCGTCTAGCTCATCAGAACAGAAAATGAGATCTGAGACATATTTGCAGATGGGTATTTCTAAGCAGAAAAACAACAACAACAACACACACATACACACAACTGTGGGTCCAAGGCGTCTTTGAACTCAGCTAGCCCAGCATGCATTATTCTTAATTCTACTAAGATCACATTGATTTCCTCTCGGGAGGCTTCTCAACTCTCAGTCTAGATGTTTGAATGAAGTTAGATACAGAGTTCAACTCTTTATCTGAATCTAGAAGAGGAGACATGACTTAGACAACAGGCTTGTTTTGTCACCCTCGAACTTTCAGGATTGTCCACGGAGGTTCTGCCCCTGAAACTTGGCTAAAACAACTTGGAAGGAAGCCCTGTTTCCTGGGAAGATCACTAAATGGGAAGGCTGAAGTTGGGGATGGCTGGTGGCAACCTGCCACAGGCTGGAGAGAGCTCGCCTGAGAAACAAAGCAGTGTGGAAGACTGCAGAGCTGAGAGATGGAAGGAGATGGGGTTCTCATGGCATTGTTGAAGCCATCTGTACTCAAGCACTTTTCAGTTACTTGAATTGGTAATTTCTCTTCTCTGTTCAGGCTAGTTTGAGCTAGGCTTCTGTTGCATGTAA
The DNA here is from genome assembly GCA_963574635.1 of Cheracebus regulus. Classification (NCBI taxonomy): domain Eukaryota; kingdom Metazoa; phylum Chordata; class Mammalia; order Primates; family Pitheciidae; genus Cheracebus; species Cheracebus regulus. The sequence continues at coordinate 56,366 of CAUYQU010004532.1, forward strand.
CCAGAAAAAATATAAGTAGAACACTACGAATCTAAAAGTGAAAATCATTCCAGCTCAAGAATGACTTATGGCCAGGATGGATCCAGGTGCGGAGGGGCCTGAAACCGATCCAACTTTAAGAAAAATAATACAACATTAAGAATACGAAAACAGGCACAGGCCCTGGGGAGGGGTGTGTGCTAATGGAACCCCTGGAATTTAAGCTCCTTTAGCTTCATTGCAATTGGGAGGCCTGGACGCTGGTCTCCATTCCCCAAAAAGCCTTTGATAAAATCACTTCACCTCTAAGTCTCCATCTCGCCATTGAGAGCAAGATGGTTGCTCTCAGTTAAATTTCATCCAGCTGGAAAAAAAAAACACCATGTCTCTACAATCTTTGTTGAGGAAGTGACGTTCCTTAAAATTCAGTTTTTTTGATATTTGCTTGGATAAAATTCTCTTCGTCTGTCCAGGACCTGCCTGGGTGTTCTGATGCTCAGATCCTCTGTGCCTTTCTTCCACGCTTGCTCCCTATGGGCCGCTGCACTGGGCCAGTGAATTCAGGACAGCTGTTCATTTCTGCCATTTTGGTACACATAGGACCTACCAGGAAAGAGAGGCTGAGCTTGAAAGAATAATACCAAGCTATTGTACTCTCTGAGGAAGTGTTTCTTCCTCAGCTGTCTGGGCAGAGAAGCTTTCTTAAAGAATGTTTTCATACAAAATTTCTAAAATGCTGAAAATACAATAAGATTAACGGCCCCTGGAGGCTATGGCTTAAATATTTTATCTTCTTAGATATCAGTTACACGGCACTTTCCTCCAAGGATCTAAAGTCTTTTAAATATAGCATCTAATTAATCCTCCTGTCATCTGTGGATGGAATAGCATCATTACCCCGATTTCACAGGTGAGGACACAGAAGCTATGGGAGGGGTGTCCACAGGCAGAGGCGGCCGATTCCTATCAGCAGAGACCTCAGCCACAGCACTGGTGACTAACCCAACAGGGACATTATCAGGAAAACCCATTCAGAACATGACACTTCCGCCCTACACCACAGAGCCTACAGAATACAGCCAACTGTTGAGAAAATGGTACCACAGGACACCTGGGGACATCTCTGCCACACCATACACAGAAAGAGTTCAGGGAGAGAATGATTTACCTCACCAAGAGGTCACAGATTCATGATCCTGATGGCCACGTTGTCGATGAATTGCACAATCACCGCATCTTCACAAACAGGTTATTTTTTAAACAACCACTTTATTAATACAGTTGTTGGATTAAAATGGTGTTTTCCCCCCAAGTAACCAGATAACCATGCAGTTCATCATTTGCTTCCATTCACTGGACACCTGCGGTGCATACCAGACATACTGGCCACACACAACCTGTTTCCCAGCCCTGAAATGTACCTGCTGTTACCCTCGTTCAGAGAGGCAGAGACAGCTTAAATGAGCTTATCCAATAGGTTCCAGCAAGAGAACTGGTGGACGGCAGGGCCAGGATTCCTTCTACAACTGCATTCTGGCTGCCCTGTTTCCTTTTAAAAACTATTTTCATTGTTTAGATCCAGCGTTCAGCAATGTGGCCCATCACTGCTGGTGACTTCTACTGGATACCACAGCAGACAGAAACTCTGGAAAGAGACGCGTCCACTGATTACAACCACGTCACCGTAGTCACCACCACTGCTTATGGGAGGCTGGGTGCAGGGTTTTAAGAAGGAGGAGTCAAAACTCAAAAATCACCCAAAGGCTGTCTCACAGAAAGGTGGTTTTCTCATTGTTAGAACTCAAAATTGCTCACTCTTAAAATGCTTTTCCTGCCACCTTTTCAAATCCAAAGAGATTTTGCATCAACCACGTAGGGAAAGTCAGGGTGCTTTCCAAGCATCGAAGCCGAAAGAGTCTCACTTTTGGCACAGCTGACAGTGCTCCCAGGGAGGGAAAGGGGTTAGAAGAGAAAAAGAGACAGAACCAGGGAGAGAGAGGAGCTAGGGAGAGAGGAGGCTGACAGTGTAAGAAAAGGAAAGAGAGGGAGGCGAGAGAGAGACAGGACAGGAAAAGGAGAGAGAGGAAAAAAAAGAGAGAAAGAGGGAGAGGAGGGAGGAAGAGGAGAGAGAAAGAGTGAGGTGAGAGAGAGAAGAAAAGAGAGAAAGTGGGAGATGAAGCAGAGAGAAAAAAGAGAAGAGAGAAAAGGAGGGAAAGGAGAGAGGAAGAGAGAGAAAGAGTGAGAGGAGAGAGAAGAAAAATGAGAAGAGAGAGAAAAAAGAGGGAGAAAAAAGGGAGATAGATAGAAAAAGAGAGAGGAGAGAGAGCAGGAACATGGATGAGTATATGTCACAGAGACAGCAACAACAAAGGAGGGAAGGAAGGAAGAAAGGAGGGAAGGAAAGAAGGAGAGAAGGAAGGAAGAGGGAGGGAAGGAAGAAGGGAGGGAAGGAAGAGGGAAGGAAGGAAGGAGGGAAGGAAGGAAGGAAGGAAGGAGGGAAGGAAGGAAGGAGGGAAGGAAGGGACGGAAGGAAGGAGTGAAGGAAGGAAGGAGGGAAGGAAGGAAGAGAGAAGGAAGGAAGAAGGGAGAGAAGGAAGGAAGGAGGAAAGGAAGGAAGGAAGGAGGGAAGGAAGGAAGAAGGAGGGAGGGAAGGAAGGAGGGAAGAAAGGAGGGAAGGAGGGAAGGAAGGAAGGGATGGTAGGAGGGAGAGAGAGAGGGAGGAAAATACATGTAGCCATGGAAAATGAAATAGAAAGAGAGAGGAAAATGTGGAAAGAGGTGGAGAAGAGAAAGAAAAAAGACAACAGGAAGCTGCTGGAAAACCCCAGCCTTGAGACGGGAGCCTCTGACCCACGTTGTAAAATGACAAGGATTGAGTGAGCGGTTTTTAATACAGATAATATTGTCCGTGTAGTCTATAAATATAAAATTAAATGCTGACCTCTCTGGTCCATGTCAAAAGTCCAAGCCAGTGTCAGCACATATTGTTTTTATTTGTTTCAAGAGAAAATAGATCAACAACATTAACCTCCCAATGAACAGAGAATTGAATGAATTAAAAAGCAGAGCCATAAATCGCACTGGTTTTATTGGCACCATGATAAACATGCCCGAGGCCTCGCAGGGAGTGGGGTCTTGGATATTCTCAATACCCTGCAGCCTCTTTGCCACCAAGAAAGGAAGAGAGATATTAAGAACTAAGAACGGGGCGCTGTTCTCCCACTTCCACCGCCTCTATCCATCATCATCTGACAAAGGCTCCAGCACACGCTTTGAGAAAAATATTGGGAAGAAAAAGAACCTGGAAACAAGGCAATTTGGAGATGCCTTCAGGGACCCAGAGGTGCCCAAGTGGCCCACTCGCCAGCTGCTATTAACAAGAGGACATGTCAGGGAGGAGGAGGAAGCTGGGCGTGGGATTTCCAGGACACAACTCACAGGCCATCAGCCGGAGAGAACATCCCTGGGGCTGCTGGCTGCCCCTGCCCTCTCCGGCTCCAGCCCTCCTTGGGCATGTGGGTTATATGTAGGGACAGCTCCTTCCAAGAAAAGAAATGCACTTTATTTCCAACTTAAAAATCCACACCATCACTTGGGAAGTTGCTAAATAAAGCATCATTTCCTTTACCCGTTTGGTGAGGACCTTTTAGCACTTACTTTATAATGATTCAAAACCATTTTTAATTATGAAGACTTAGCTGAATGCATTCATTTACAAAGCGAAGATATTCACATAGAGTTGTGCTTTCTGCTTTGCCAGCCTGGCCTCAGGAAGCCACACAGAAGAAAATTTCCAGAAATTTACAGTGTTCATTCCTCCCGTTCACACTCCTTCTTGCTTTTATTAACTTCCTCTCCCATGGAAGTCTGGAGCTAGGGTGGTGAGCAGAGCAGAGATGGAAGACGTTCTTTAAAGTCTCCACTTGACTTTCTGATAACTCCTTAGTCACCACCAGCAGAGAAGAGGAGGACTCAGTGATTTGGGGAAAACAATCTTACATGAAAGGAGTATGTAAAAGGCAACATAAATCAGACTGAATACAACTCTCATTTATAAACAAAAGAAAATGTTATATACTTATAAACCAATGCCAGACCAATTGACTAGACCCTTAAAACTCAAAAATAATTACCCTTTGGAACAAATGTACAAAGCAAAAGATTCTTTGGCTGTTAAAATATTTTCAGATAAGTCATTATTTTATGAAACTATTATTTGCTCTACCATCTCTACTGATTTACTTACAGATATTTTAGGTCTGTGTCTCACTGTGACAAAACTCGGTCAGGATGACCACCCAGTTAGCTGGGCTCATGGACAAGATTTTCTTTTAACCAGTTAAGGTTACATTTACTTAATTAGATCTGGGAAGTGTTCTCTTTGGCCGTTGGAGTATGCACAGGTGTGAGCTTTGCACATTGTCCCACGCTCTCCAATTAGGACTTTCTTTTTTTAATAATAAATATAACAATAATTGTGGCCAGCACACACAGTACTCCTGGTGTGTCATGTATTCCTTTAAGGGCTTAGCCCAGATAAACACATTTCATTCCCACCACACCCCTGCCAGGCAACGCATTGGCTGTGTATCCAGAAAACAGAGGCATAGAGAGGTTACATCGTTTGCTCTACGTTACCCAGTAAATGGTGGCAGAAGTAGGGTTCCAGCCCCAGCCGTCTGGCACTGGAGGCTCTGCTCTAGGTCACGATGCTATACTCTTATTTCTGTGTGGCAGTTTCCTGAGTCTCTCATCATGTCATTTTAAAGGCCACATTTGTCTTTTCCAGTCTGTGTACAATGTAGGTTGCCAAGGTCCACCCTACCCAAGGCTGCAGTGTGGCTAAGAAGAGGAAAAACTGGAGCTTGGCTGCACTGACACCAGTCTGGTCACCCAGGACTCCCATCCCCTGACACCCTCTCTAATGTCTCTGTGTGTCCCCTCCGGCAGGCCCCCTGGGAGTCACAGACATGTCACATGGTGGAGGTCGGCCCAGAGCTATTTGAGCTGAAGCATTTCTCAGTGCTACGCATGGAAACAGCTCCTTGAGCTTCAAACTGCAGCATCCCGGCCACAGGGCACGGGGCTGGGGAGAGGGATGCTCCTCTGTCCTGCAGGATCCTCTTCTCTCAGTTGCCAGCTCCAGCTTCAGCCCAAAGAAAAGAACATTCATGTAAACTGACTCAAGCACATTGCAACGGGGCTGGATTTCAGTTTGCCAGACTCACCCAAGCACTTTCAGATTGCAGTTTGCATGAGGGATGACATTCACTATTGGAACACGAAGCAGGTGAATCCAAGTCAGTCAACACCATTTTCATTTTAATATCACCACACACATAAACAACACAAACCTGTGGCTCTGATGACCTGATTTCTCTCTTTCCAGCAGTCTAGTTACCTGAAACATGCTGGACAGCTTGGCTCTGGTCACCTTGTTAGAATATATCACCTGCCATGGCATGGGGCTTCAGAGACTAGCTGCCGATTCTTCTGCCGTGACCATTTGTGGCTGTGAGACCTGGAAAAGTTGCTCAGCTACTCTGAGCCTGTTACCTCCTCTATAAAAATGGGAATTCCTAAAGTGCCCACCTCAGGGCTTTTAAATGCTTTTGTAAAGCACCTGGCAGAGTTCCTGGCACATAGTGGATGCTCAATGAAAATGAGCTCATATATGTGGCCGGTCTTCCTAGTAATGCAGAATGAGACATGATCTGAGTCAAAGCTCAGGCCAGTCACACAAGCCCCATCATGACAGGCAGCTCCCACTGCCCCACATCCCAGGGGACCCAGAAGAAAGTAGCTGCTAGTAAATATCACATTGTTCTCAAGTGCATCTATTTTGCAGGATGCTAGGTTGATCCAGAGGCTTGATGTCATGTGATTTCAGCCTAATATTTTCATGCCCATTTCTAAAATGTTTCTTACTCATTTCCAAACCAGCCTGGGAGGTAGGTGATCTGCCCTTAGAGAAACATCTCTGAGAAGTGGGTCTATCCCAGATGACATAGAAGGTGGTGCCTCTGGGACTGTCTGGAGGGTGATCTAGGGAATTCAGTTCTGTCCCCACTAATGCCCAGTTACCATGTTTCCTTCCCAAGACGCGCCTAGGAAGTAGCAGATCTCTACAGGGTGAATATTCTTTCCCAAGCCTGAGCAGAGAGGGACGATCAGAGTTCCAAGCTGTGGAAATTCACTCTGATATACTTCAGGCCCAAACATGCTGCTTCAACTCCCCTCCTTGAAGGAAGCCTTTCCATAAGGGCTTAGAAATGTCCAAAAGAAAGAGAATAGAAGGAAGACCTGCAAATCAAATGCAAACACACACTCTGCTGGACCACAAGCCAGATGGGTTCCATCTCAGCTAATGTAGCCAGAAATAATTTCTGTTAATTTCTCTGCCTCTTAGAAAGAGACATTCTCAATTCAGATACGGTACGGCTGAGCTACATGCCAAGTTCTTAGTCTCAGACCAGCAAGATCCAGACTGGTTTGTCAGGGAAATGCGAGTCATTTTATCTGGGGGTAAATGTTGAAAAGAATTTCAGGAAAGTGGCTGTACCAGCACAAGCCTACTCGCCTTTCCAACTAGTCAATGCCCCTGTGCTTGTTTCCGTGGATGATTTTCTATTTAGGAAGCAGAGGTCTTGTCTACGATGACGCAAAGGGATAACTGAGTCCACAGTGATGAGGTTAATTAATTCAGGAGGTGGAGATACTCCAACTGGGTAATTCAAGATGAATATATGGAGTTCGGCATGTGTGAGAAATAAAAGTCTTAATCTCCTTTATCACTCTGTTTTATATAGAACTTTTATTAACATGTGCTAGGGAAGGAGGGCAGAGGATAAAACATCCACATGTCAGTCGTTTTCTCTGAGAGACTGGCAGGGGGCTGGCTTGTGGATCTTCAGAGAATGATGTTGAATTATTACCCACCATTAGGAAGGAGTGTTCGTTTCTCATTTGTCTGGGATAGAAAAGCTTCTTCAGTAATACTGAGAGCTAATGGCTCCACGAAGAGTAGAGTTTGGGTTCCTAAATTACCAGAATTGGCCAGGTACCAAGTCTAAACTCACCCATGTTTCCATATCTCACTTTCCACTTGAGCATGAGAGATACCAACCCCAGATCAGACGTCCCAGGAGGCCAAGGGGAAAGTAGCCAGGCATCAGGCTGCTGATAAATATTACATCGTTCTCAAATGGATCTATTATCTATTAGGCAAAATTCTAAGATTTTATTCAGAAGCTTGACATCATGTGAATCCAGCCTCATATTTTCATCCCTGTTGCTAACATGTTTCTAATGTATTTCCAACCCAGTTAAAGACTGTGTGCCCACAAAATGAAAGGGCTCACTTAAAAACCAGTGATTCCCCTACTGCTCTGAAGGGGGTGCAGGCAGGTGCATCTCCGCTGCCCTGTCATTATCAGGCCTCTTGTTGGCCCTGCAGGCAACTGAGAACCCCCAACGAGGGGAGAGGAGGTGCCAAAGGCAGGCAAGAGGTGAGTAGTTCAGGTATTGATCCATTCTTACTCACACAGGACCTTTCACCTCCCTGGGAGCATGACGGCCACAGCTAACGTCTGATATTCACATGTGTAATTAAACTTAAAAATCTGCATCCATGACAACCTGGGCAATGATCTCATTTGATCCCCCATGCCCAGCAGAGAGCAGCTCCCCAGTGAGCTGGAGAGAGAGGGCACCAGGGATGCTGCAGCCATACAGCCTCTGGGCAATCCAGCAGATAGGAGGCCCCATGGCCTTTGCCCGATCGCACTGCACTGCCAATCTTCACTACTTGGGATTGGCTGGAAGCAGCTGGATACATCTAGGTCAATGCGGGAAGGAAACTGAGCTGTAGCAATGAGCATTCACTAACCACACCGCATGCCCAAGAACCATGCTATGGGCCCTGCAAATATCTCCTCTCTGACTTCCTGATTGTGCAGATAAGGAAGGGCCCAGGGACCTATGACCAATGGCTCAATGATGGTAACCTGAGCTCCATGCTGAAGCAGACCACTTTATACCCCACAAAGCACCTCCTCATTCAGTGATACAACTTCTCCACACAGCAGCTCTAAGAAACTGGTAGGGAAGAATCAGCAGCTCTAAGAAACTGATCACCAATGACAGACCAGAGGCTCAGAGGTTATGTCGCCCATTTAAGCCCTCTACAGGACACTCATAGTTTTTTAAATTTTGCATATAGCCAAAATACAATGAAGTAACAAGGCAGGATTTAGAAATAATGGTACATTTTATTTTATTTTATTTTACTTTATTTGTTTTTTTGAGATGGAGTCTCGCTCTCTTGCCCAGGCTGGAGTGCAGTGGCACAATCTCAGCTCCCTGAAACCTCCTCCTCCTGAGTTCGAGCGATTCTCCTGCCTCAGCCTCCCGAGTAGCTGGGACTACAGGCTTGCACCACCATGTCCAGCTAATTTTTGTATTTGTAGTAGAGACGGGGTTTCATTATGTTTGCCAGGCTGGTCTCAAACTCTTGACCTCAAGTGATCCACCTGCTTCGGCCTCCCAAAGTGCTGGGATTACAGGCAGCGCTGTACCCAGCCTAGAAATCATGGCATATGTGACTTTTTACAAATTAATATCTTTAACACATAAAAGTAATGTAATATTTTGTGATAACTGGAGGATTTATTAAACCGTTAATACATAAGTACATTACAGATAGTGTAGGCTGGTGATGGGTCTCTTGCTTAAAATCAGTGTGACAAAACCATCTGCATCCATGTGTAACCACACAGATGCCAGTGGAAGCAGAGCCAGATCTTTGTGTGTGTCAAGCTCTCTTTCAAAGTAGCGTCAGGTCTGAGGTCCCCTAACTCCCAAGCCTCTGGGTTTTCTGCCATTCCAGGGCCATCAAGTGAGCAAATATTCAGGTGGATAATTGTGTGCCTGGCAGTGACCATGGGGAGGGGGCGTTTCTCTGTCCACACACGTAGCATGGCCATCCTGTATAGTTAAACAGCTCCTGCCTTCTTCCCCAAGACATAACAGTTGATTGCTGGAGATTTGACTGACAGTTTATAAGGCATTCTGGGATGCACCAAGACCAACGGCATCTATAAACATAATTCAATCACATCAACTTCCATTACTCTATGTGAAGGAGAACTCTTGGGGGAAGGATGTGCTCCAAACTAGGTCATTGCTCTTCACACTCTGGAAGGTGACCCACAGACAGCAGTGTATAGATCATTCATGACGGTCTTGGCAGGAGACCCTCAAGGAGCCTCTGAGGACACAAGCAAGAGGCAGGCCAAGGACTCTTGCCTGGGAAACTTTGCAAAGGACATCTCTAAAACTTACTGGAGACCAGACATGTTGGCTCACTTCTGCAGTGCCAGCTCTTTGGGAGGCTGAGGCAGGAGGATCACTTGGGTCCAGGAGTTTGAGACCAGCCTGGGCAACATGGCAAAACCCCATCTGTATAAAAAATACAAACATTAGCCAGATGTGGTGGTGCACAACTGTAGTCCCAGCTGCTTGAGTGGCTGATGTGGATCCCTTGAATCTGGAGGTCAAGGCTGCAGTGAGCTGAGATTGTGCCACTGCACTCCAGCCTGGGCAACAGAGTAAGACCCTCCCTCTCAACAACAACAACAACAAACTGATTTGGATGGGGGGCAAGGGAAGATGATAGGGGTAGAAAAACGTGTCGTCTGGGCTGTCACACAGTCATTTTCCCCTTTCCTGGTCACAATACATACATAGTCCTTGGGGAAGCACCACTCTCTTTCTCTTGGTCCTCATTGTTCATATGGGCTGCGTCTACTCTAGACTTGGAGGGGGCCGTTCAGAGCATTAACATGTACCCCTATGTCACAGATGCATAAGTGTTCCCATCTCCAAGAATGTTTCCTCTAGTGCCCTGTTCTCAGCCCGTGACCCAGAGGACTAAGACATGTAAATTTACACTAAAATGTGAATGACTGAAGAGTTCCATGTTATACTTTAGACTGTATTTGTTTGTCGCAGGGTATTTGAAAGCCAGGAACTTTGTTATCGGATCTTGTTTCAACTTTCCTCTTAGTGGTATTTGACCTTTAACAGAACAAATTGTTTAACGTCTTTTGGTCATACTCTACTCCACTGTAAAATGAGGTTGGTAATATCTACCTCTTCTGTTCTTTTGTGATGTAGACATTTGTAAAGAGCTCAGCATGGCATCCAGTCCATGGTAGCACTCAGTAAATGGCCAGTGTCTAATCAGGGTTGGGGTGGGCAGGAGGAGGCCTTCCTGCATTCATGAGTGTTTGGTGTCTGTAGCAATACCTGCCAGTCCTGGCTATGGGCAGACTACCCCTGTGCCTCATCTGGGACCCTCACCAGGATCAGGGCTAATGTCACTTCTCTGCATGGTAGTTTGATGCAACTTTCTCCCCTGAATCCCCTTTGAACTTTCTGATTAGCAGAGAGAATCAGCACTTGAGCCTGCACCTGGAGACCATGGCAAGGCAACACCATGAAGCTGAGGTGGCAATGACGTCAAATTGGCACAGCAGAAAAGGCACTAGCGTGGGAGTGTGGAGCCTTGGCTGACTGCCTGCCTCTGCCTCCTGCTCCCTGAAGATGCTGGTCATGTCATTCTTTTCTGGTTCACCTTCCCCTCACATGGCTTCGATGAGAATCCTGAGGTTGTTTCATAAACTGAGTCAGTTCTTGCCACAGCCACGTCAGGATGGCTGCAGGTCCAGATCCTCCTTTGTCATAGTTAGCTTCCAAGGGTGCTCTGGCATGCTTTATTCATGAGCCCTGGTGTTGATCCAGGAGTTTGCTGAGATGTGGAAGTTAGGGAAAGAGGTAATAATCCACTCAGGTGCTGTTAGGGACTGAATGTTTGTCTCCCTATCAAATTCGTATGTTAAAATTCTAAGCCCAGGAGCGATGGTACTTGGAGGTGGAGCCTTTGGGAAGCAATAGAGGTTAGATTATGTCAGGAGGAGAGGATCCCCATGACAGAATTAGCACCCTTAAAAGAAGAGCAGGACATGGGATCTCTCTCTCTCTGCTCTCTGCTATGGGAGGACCCAAGGAGAAGACAGCTGCCTATGAACCACTGGATCTGTCAGCTCCTTCATGTTGGACTTCTCAGCCTCTAGGACAGTGAGAAATAAACATTTGTTGTTTAAGTCACCCAGTCTATGGCACTTAGCTACAGCAGCCCAAACTGACCAAGACAGATGCACAGAGTGAAATTCTCCAGGGGAACATGAGCCCATGTGCATCCGACCAGTAGCTAAGTCACAGGTCTGAAGCATAATTGGGAGAAGGAGGAGAACACCTTTACATACACTTAACCCTTCTTTTGGGGTTCACAAAAAGACACTTATTGCACATATCAGGTCTACGTATAAGAATGCATGTATACAATTATGTGCATGCATGCAGAGAATCACATACATTTGCACACAAACACATGTGACTCCTTTTGCAGTGTGCACAAACATACATTCTCCCAGGCTACTGGAAGTCCTGCTGTGAGAATACAATAACCCTGAGTGTTTTCATTCATGTCCCAGATGTCTCGCCAACCAGACCCTGGGCATCTGACACTAAGCCTTTCTTCAATTTCCAAATTCAATCTGCCACTCCAGACTGCTCTGAAATAATGGGTATGTATCAGTTAATTCTTGCTGCATAACAAAATACCCCAAAATATAGCGGCTTAGATGACAAGTAACCACCCAGCTCACTATCTGTGAGTCAGCACTGTGTGCTGGGTTCAGCAGAGGAGTTCTTCTAGACTAGGCTGGGCTCACTCTTGTCTCTGCAGTCAGCTGCCAAGTCACTGGGAGCCTGGATAATCAAAGATAACCTCAGCTGGGATGGCATGTCTCACTCTACATGGTTTCTCATCTCCAGCAAGCTGGCCTGGGCTTGTTGAGATGGAGTTCACAGTGTTCCAAAAGAAACAGAGCAGAGACACGAAAGGCCTTTTGAAGCCCAGGCTCAGAAATGCATGTTGTTTTCTCTGCTGCATTCTGTTGGCCAAAGCAAGGTCCACGACGAGCTCAGATTCACGTGGAGGGAGAGAGATTCTACCTACTGGTGGAAAGAATGGCAAAGTCACATTGGAAAGAGAGATGGGGTGGGGGGCAATGCTCATGGCCATTTTTTCAAATAGTTAATCACAGGAGATAGAGCAAAGGGCTCTGGTGAGGGCCTGGAGAATCACCAGTAGTCCCAACTAAGCCACGCAGGACCTGGCTTTCCTGCGGCTCCACCCTCACACCCTCCACCCGTTCCTTGCTGCAGTAACCCTGCTGTTTTCCCCTAAACATGAGAAAACCATTTTGCTCTGCTACGTTTTTCACTGACAGTTGAGAATACTTTTTTTTACCCATTTATGGGTGCAAATTAATGAGATGACAACAGACTGAAACCAATGACAACTGCTAATCTGTAAGCAAAAACAAGGGATGAGGAGCCGAGAGCAGTGCAGCTGTTTTATTTTAATTGAGGAATGATTTTATGTTAGGAACACTCAATATTCACAGCAAATTAAAAATAATGAAGTGAATTGATACCAATGATTCCTTTTTTTTTGCTTACTATCCCTTTGTAAATCTATTTCTTCACACAAATTGACAGGTCTAATTGATACATATGCTATTATTCCTCATTAGTAGGCTGAATAAAATAATTCTTGATTAAATTTATTGCAATTTACCAATCCAGCATAATGTTTGCAAGCTATAAAAGTCAATCAACAGGAAAACAGAGGGAAGCCAATGATGTTATTTCATTTTACATAACACATAAGTGGCCTTCCCGTCCTGGAGAAGGGAAGGCCATCGCAAGACCCCCAAGCGGACAACACACCTCAGAGAGGGGACTCCAAACCCATGCTGGTTTCCATGATCATCAATAGGGGCTTCAAGAGATCGCCTCTCCCTGTGCTGCTGGCCTGGGCTCAAGCCATCCCTGCTCTCCTGGCCTGCCCACCCTCTGCCGGGCCTTGCACCATTTCTGATTTTAAGCTGCAATGACCTCCTGGGGCCTGCGGCTGTCCATGAAACCTGTCACCTACACCCATCCCACTGTAGCTGAATATCAGAATAGAGGCTGTCTAGAGAGAGAATGAGAGAAGGAAGCCACACCATGTCCTCCTACAGCTTGTCTGCTCAAGCCACCTACCTTAGGGGTTCCAAGTCAGAGGGAGTCTTGAACCCTGAGTCCAACCATCCTTCCATGAAGTAGAATCTCTTTGGAGTATATGCCTCCCTCATCTCAGATTTCACACCCCCCCAGCAGGAAGGATGCATCTGACTCCATGGATATGTTCTGTTTGGCCCACTGGGATTTTTAAAAGTATATAAATTTGTTGCCAACCTTTAAAAACTTGGAGATTGCACATAAACCTCTGATTGCCAGGTTTCTCTTGAAGAACAGGAATGCCTGGCTCTATGGAACCCCTTTCTGTGTGGAATTGAGTCCAGCAGCAGCCCTGGGTGAGCATGTGCTCTCTACTCCCCATTGTCTTGCATTCTGTCCCTTCCTTGTTTTCTGTCACCTGCCTGCCCTGGAAGGTATCTAAATCTGTGAGTCCTATAGTAGATGGGCTTTGAGGGCTTAGGGCTCTACCGTTTGTACTGATTGATTGTCTCAACCTGACTGCGCACCTGGCTGGGGTATAATCATATTTAATAGGAGATATAAACCTATAGCAACACCATAGAGGATGCCAGCCTTGCCCAAATGCCTCCACTGGCTTCTCTCCTGTGCTGGAGACTCTCATCCTCCTTCTCTGGTTCCCCATTCGAGCTTTGAAGGTTTTTGCCCTCCAGAAACTCTTCTACCTTCATCAAAAACATCCCTTGGGTGTCCCCTTCCCCATGATCCTGGTTGTTAGGCTACGAAGTAATTAATATCCACTCTCTTCAAAGTCCCAATGATGGAGAAAGGCCTGCTGGACTCCTAGGCCTCCAGGTCTCCACTTAGAGTAGTTCTCCAATGAGGATAAAAATGAGCATGGTTACTCTGACTAGACATAGCTTTGTGGAACTCTTCCAATCAGAGCCCCTGGAACATAGCAGGTGTGCAGTCAATGCTTTTGGACTTGAATTCTAAGACTACCTTCCTGACTGTCCGTGATCTTTCCTTATCCTTCTCAGTAGAGAATGTTTTCCTCAGGCCTCCATATCCTTTGGGGACTACGGGTACATCTGTTCTAGAAATTCTTTGGGACAATGGCTGGGCTGGAAATTTGTGAAACCAGTGATCAAAGAAGGCTGTGCAGCCATGCATGCCTCTGGCTTGTGAAGATAACAGTGAGCCTGTGATCCTGCAGGTCCCTTGCTCTTGATTGCCTCACAGTAATAAGAGCCCCTTCAGACTGCCTCACAGTAATAAGAGCCCCTTCAGACTCCCTCACCATAATAAGAGCTGCTAGTTAGTTTGAAGGGCTTACTGTGGGCTAGGCCCTGAGCCAGGCACTGCCCACCTATCTTTTTCATCCTTATCACCACTTTGAGATGAATCCTGTTATCACCATCCTTTAGGAGGCCGCGCCTAACCGAAATTTCTAAGCTATGCCCTTCAAACTGATGCCAATCTTGCCCCAATATTCATGGAGGAGAATACAAGACAATCTATCAACAAATAATTATTGATCCCTTGATAAAGTGCAATACCATCCTGGGCAGAGTGATGGATAGAAAACTCAGATAAGACACCCTCCCTGTCCTTCAAGAACTTATCATCTATTTAAGGAGATGAGTCTCTGTATTGGCAATAAGTCAAGTACAAAATTGTTTTATACAATGATAAAGGAGCTTAGAGGAGGGGAGGCTGGTAAAGTTTGGAGCAATGAAAGATGGTCCCTGAAAGAGCAGAGGCTTTAGCTGGGCTTAAAACATGGGGGAGGTGGAGCCCACCTCCTCCCCCACATCCCTCCACCATCTGCAGCTCCTTCATTCCTACCCAGTCCTTCTTAGAAAAATGTTCACAGGTCCTTCAGCCTCCTCCCATGCAGTCATGATAAGCAGAATTAGACCAGTTGACAGAAGCTATGAGGAGGTAGATTTGGGATAAGTATGAGAAGAAGGACTTCCTCAGAATCAGAACTATTTGTTAAGGGAGACATGATGGATTTCCCATTACTGGGGTTTTGAGCAAGTCAGTGGTCATCTGGGAGGTTGCAAAGGGATTTGAACGTGCCTCCAGGCCCCTTCTCCAGCGGCCCTGGCATTCCGGGGCTCTGTGAGGCACTGAGGGAACAGAGATCCCCTGGGGGTGAGCACAAAAGACAAGGCTGATAGGAAGACATCCCCAGGGCCAGAGAAGAGATCCCAGACAGAAGGCAGCACGTGCACCGCCAAGCACAGTGACCGCAGAGGGAGGCAAGGCCCAGGAACACGGAGGACACCCTGCGGGGGGATTCCCAGGGCCTGCACAGAAGTGTGCATAGCTCTGCAAGGGCCTGTGCCCTGCTGGGGACTGCAAACATGCCCTCCGGCCAGGCCCAAGGAATGTGCTCCAGTGTTGGAAAGGGGACTTCCCACAGAAGCTTACACCTGAAATTCCACAGGAATAGGCATGAAGCACAGCTCAGGTCCTCCCTCCCCAGCCTCCCCCTCTTCCTCTGCTGTCTCTTGCTCCACTCTCTCCTCCTCCCTCCTCCCTCTCCCTCTCTTTCTCTTTCTCTTCCTGGGCATCCTCCCCCTTCTCCATCCCTCACCTCCTCCTCCTCCTCTTTCTTCTCTTCCTCCCCCTCCACTCTCTCTTCCTCCCCCTTTCCCTCCTCTTTGTCTTCCCCTCCATCCCCCCTCTCCATCCCTCACCTCCTCCTCCTCTTCCTCTTTATTTTCTTCCTTCCCCTCTTTTTCCCTTCCTCCTCCTTCTCCTCCTCCCCTTCCCTCTCACTCGTCCTTATCCTCCTCTTCCTCGCCCTCCTCCCCACCGCCACTCCACTTCTTCTCCATCTCCTCCTTTTCCTCCTCCTCCCCATTCACTTCTCTCCTCCTCCTTCTCTTCCTTCTCTTTATTCCCAGTCCCAGGAAAGGGCTCAACCCTACAGATTCCAACTGCAAACCTGGGAGACACCTCCGCCTCCCTTCTCTGTCAACCCTGCACCATCCCATGCACCACCCTCCTGACACCCCTAACATTCACTAAGTTAGTCTTCTTCCCACCGCCCTGCCATGGATGCAGCTCAGGCCATCCGTCCATCTCCCTCACAAGTGCCCTGTGCCACGTGCACAGTGGACTGCATCTGTCCTTTCCACCACTGTGGCCTTAGCACCCAACAAAATGCCTGATACACTGCAACAACAATAATCATCATCATCATTGTCATAGTACTGTCCCTGACATTGGACACTTATGCACTGGTGTTGTATAAATGTCTTATGTGTATAATCTCATCTAACAATTCTCTAGAGTGAATATTATTATAGCCATTATTCACAACTGAGAAGAACGAGACTCAGAGGAACCTTGCCTGAGGTCCCACAGCTAGTAAGTCCCAGCACTGTAACTGAAAATAGGTCAGCTCCATCTGACTCCAGAGTCTCGTTCCCTCCACGGGAGCTTAGTGCAGATTTGCTGATTCAATGAATGGATCGCTGCAACCTCTCAGCAGTCTCCTTGCCCCCAGCTGTGCTCTTTCCAGACCATCCTCCATTCTGTAGCCACCACAGTAGGTCCTCAGGCATCAGCCTGTTTTCCTGCTTAAAATCTTCCATGGGCCCCAGGATGCCTCTCTTCACTGTTGGTCAGTTCTGCTGAGCTGCTCTCATGTCCCCCGAATGTTGCTCCATGTTGCTTCTTGTCTCGGGCTGTTACACAGGCTGACCTTGTATCCTGAACACCCCCTCCTCTGTTGCACCCCATCTGGAGCTCTCAGCGCAGACTGTACCTCCTCTTACCTGATCCCATCAGCCTAGCCAAGGTGCCTGTCTGCTGTGTCCCTGCGTTTCCCCACACTTACCCAACAGGTCTGTCATAGCCAGGCACACTTGCTCTCTGCTTCATTAAACTGCCAGTTCCTTGAGGTACAGGGAGCGTTTCGTCCACTCTGGGCTCCCCGTAGACCAGCCCCATGGCTTACACATAAATGTCAGCGGCTGCCATCAATGTCTCTTTGTGTTAATGAGCTGATTCAATGAAGTTATCAGTGAACAAAAACAAACAAGGCACAGTTTACATGGGCTGCAGGAATTCCCCGTCAGAGAAAACTGTTCACTTCTTGAAGAGACAACATGATCCTGTAGATGACTGATTTCAACCATTGGGGAGCATCAGGATTGTCCAGTGGACTTTAATTAAAGCACAGAGTCCCGGACCTCCACCCCAGAGTTTCTGAGTCAGAGGGTCTCACAGAGTCCCGGACCCCCACCCCAGAGTTTCTGAGTCAGAGGGTCTGTGAAAGGAACAGGGAAAGGAGAATCTGGAAATGTGCATTTCTAGTAAGTATCCAGGTGATGGTGATGTTCTGGAGTCAGGAGCCACGTTTCGAGAACCATTTCTTCTAGAAAATTCTGAAAGGCCCCAGTAAAGAACAGGAGTGCCCAGTAAGACTTGGATGAAATGCAGGAAGAGAAATGAAAACACAGGCTTCTGTTCTGTCTCAAGTGTGTAATGCTGCAAATCTTCAAGTAAAGCCAGCAATCTGAACAAGAGCATTTAAGGGGCGGCCACACCTAGTCCAAAGTCCATGTTCAAGTGCATTCTAGCCTCTTGTAGAGGAAATCCTGGCTTCCTACGGACACACACATATGGGAATAGCCACACTCGGGCCCAGGCTGCAGGCACCAGACGTCTGAGTGCAGGGCACAGGTGTTCCTGAGATGCCCAGTGCAATGGGTCACCAAAAGCTGACTGAGTAGCAATGCAAACAAAGAATGACCCCTCCTCGCCGGCCGACGGGAGCGGCTCCAGGCGAACCAATGGCATTCCCAAACAGCGTGAACAGGGAGGAAACAAACAGATTCATCTCTGAAATTTGATACCCGTTCCAGACACAAGTAGCAACAAACTTAACGGCAAAGCTGTCAAAATATGTTCCACAGCCTCATTGGCAAGAGATCTGGACACACGAAAGAAATTCAGCAAAACCACATCAGTTGCCAAACGGGGAGGTTTGACAGTGTGTTCGGGAATACATTTAGATCAAAACAGGAACACGTCCAAAGGAGCAAGTGTCTCCATAAATTATTATGGGATGATTAGAAATAATTAGTCAGTGATTTCAAAATATTACGTACATTTTTCAGTAGTATTGAGGGGACGTGTTACGCAACGTGGGATTTTGTTTTCGCATCGGGGTTTTCTCTTTTTTCCTTATTGCTTTCCAGCAGTTTTTAAAAATGGGGGCCACGGAGGCAGTCTCACACCATGCAAATCCCTGGGGCTTAAAAGGATACATTTTTCGGCAACCGGATTCCTTTGCAAAGCTTCCAGTGGAAATAACATAGCGGGGAAAGAGCCTTGTTCCTTTCTGGGCTTCTTTGTGAGAGTCGGTCTCTAGTTGCTGTCCCTGGATTAATTTGTTATCAATGGGGTGAGAGGATTTACATTTCTAAAGGCCTATAAAGGTGCCTGGACTAGCCCCTCCTTCTACAAAGCTCAGAGAGGTGGAGGGAGTCACCCAAGCTCTCAGGAACCAGAATCAAGAACCAAGAACCAGGAACCAGCACGAAGGCTGGACTCCCAGGCCTCCTGACTCCCAGGCCTCGCGACTCCCAGGCTGCTATCTTGGGTCAGCAGATAGCAAGAACCAGAAGGCTCCAGTGGCCTTAATGAAGAAACCCCATTCTAGGGAGAGTTCTCTGGGGCACGTCTGTTTCCAGGGCTCTGCCACATGGGGGGAAGATCTCTTGTCCAGGCCACAAAGGGACACCTGATGGCTCTGCTCCTGTGATCAGCTCCAAGAGTTTTCTGCCAGATCTAAAACAGCCACCCCAAACCTGGAACTAACCCAAACCTGGAAGAGTTGACAATGCTTCTTCAAGATTTAGAATCCTGGGAAGGCAGGCCTAAAGGGACTTGTTCTTCTCTACTCACGAATTGCGATGGGGCAGGGAGACCCCAATGCTGGGTTCTGCACAGAGCAGAGAGAAAATCCCGGCCCTCCAAGCCCCCATCCCCAAGGGGCTCGTGGAAACTGAGGAAAGCACAGGCCACTGACCCTGTTGGCCCCAGCTTTTTTCTGCCTTCTGCTCAAGAGTTAAGACTTAACATCCTGCTAAGGGGTATTAACTTTTCAGTTGCTGTAAAACCAAATAATTATATTAATCTATTTGTTTTAACTCCGGGCATCGCTAAGCATATGTATGGTATACGTCCACCTAAAAAGCCAGTGAGCACGCCTGCTGCAAGGGGTGCTTTGCAGAATGAGACATGAGGAAATGAGCCAAATCTATGTCCCGCTCAAGTTCCATTTGTGGGGAGAAGAACAGAAAGGAGGAAGAAGAAAAGCAAGACTTTCCACACAGAAGCAGGCCTTTACAGTTACAGCCTTTTACAAGATGATCCTGAGCTATGTTTCCTGTCTCTGAGGGAGGCACCAGCATATAAAATGGTAGTGAATTTGCATTACTTCCAATCCATCATTCTCTGGGTATGCAGGAAAACCAGGGGACCCGCTACAACAAAGCTCAGCCTTCGTGTTGACAGATTCTTATTTAAGTGACTATGAATACAACAATTCCACAAATAATTTGTCAAGTGTGTGGCTGAACTGGCTCTGAACTCTGATAAATACCGACTCTCCTTCCGCTACAAAAGCAGCGTGTTTTGTGTGCGGACACCGTGGAGCGGGCACGAGGATTTAACAATCGATGCTACTATATTTCTGCCTTCTTTGTGGTTTAACAAAACAAAATACAGAAACAACTTTGAAGGGTGGCTTTTTTTTTCTTCTCCTTGTTAAGTACCCGGGGCGGTGAAGCTTGGCGATCTACATCACAAGCTGCAGGCTGATGGACAAGGTTTCTTTGCAGACGAGATGGGTGGTCCCCTGCCCACAGACACTTCTGGCTTCCTCCTTGAATGCTCCCACTGGGTCACCCTAGGCCTCAGGCTTTCCAGGAAGCTGGCTGCCATGCTGCACCTGGCACCCTGGCTGTAACCTGGGCCGTGTGGATGCGGTGACCATGCAGGACAGCAACAGTGCACGGTGGCCCCGCCGCCAGACCCATGGTTCTAAAGGTGCCTGGAAGAATGAGTGACACGTCTCCTTGAACAAAACTTGAATCTAATCATCTTTGAAGACTGCAATATACACCTGATTGTCTCTTGCAGATGTAATTTAGGATGCATTATTAATTTATTTTTCATAAAGCTCCCCAGCTCTTGAGAGGGTGAGTGAGAGCATGGAGCCTCTCGGATGATAAGCCTCGTTTGTCAGGGGAAGGCGGGCACAGGCACAAAAACAATTTCCCTTCCTGAAACCCCATCCAGGAGAAGGCACGGACTCTTTTCAGGGAACGAAGCCTCCTGAAACTCGATTATTCCAGACGTTTTAATAAAGTGCCCACCTCTAATGGGATGTGAACACTCCCGCACCATTTGCAAAGTGAAGCAGTAACTTCCTCAGGCTGGGTGGCCAGGAGTCAGGAGGGGTGCCTATACGTCAATTACACATCAATTACAAGGAAACTTTTTGACTCTGGGACAGTCATGCCTACAGAATCACTAAGAAAGAATTAACTCATTCTAATACAAAATGCTAATTATTTATTGTTTATCAAGTAATTTTAAATAATGTAGAGAGGCTCATGCAGTTGGGCCATCGTGATTTTCCAGTCATTAACTTAACCAGAATTTGCATTTTGGGACTGTAGCCAGTGACTTACATGCAGTCCTTAAGTCATTTTTCAAACGCCCTGTCCTATCTTAATCTATTCATCATTAATCACATTTGGTCACTTTACATAGAGAACACCATTCAGATGAAAGATAAAAGAAATACATTAATAAAACTAAAGCAAGTTAGAATACTTCAAAACATAAGGTAGGGGATGAATATGGTTATCAAAGCAATTTATACAGTGTGCACTTAGTGTTAAAGTGAGACTGTTAAAGTCAGGGAGCTGTTGCTTATTATTTAAAAGGGATGGTAGGGACAGGCTGGGCTTTTAGTGCATCAGACACCCTCTCTCACAGTTCGGAAATGAAAGGATGCATCTAAGACGGTCCCAGGAGTGACTCTGCCTTTCCACAGTTGAGGCAGGTCAAAAGAGCCTGGTGATATCCAGGCACTTCTCCAACCCGGGATCCTGTCACCAGTAACTACAGGCTGACCTGGTGAAGGCACAGCCCCTGGAACACTCTGATGCCACTCTCAGGTGCATTCATCCATGCTCCACGCTGTGGCTTCAGTTTCCTTGTGGTTCACAGGGAGGTCACGCTGACCCCCTTCAGTGGTACCAGCAGCTCCTTGACTGGCCCTCTGAGACATGAAAGATGGTCTTCTACAGGTTCCTGGATGTTCCGGGCACTGTCCCCTTCTTGGAGCATGAAAAGAGTTCATGGGACCCCAGTAGTCAGCTCTGGTACATGCCTCTTGGGCCACTGCCTAGACACTGTCCCTCCCCAGGGACATCATCAGCTGTGCCTAGGGGAGCATACTTGCTTCCCAGACCAAGGGAGGAGAGGAGAAAGGACTGGGAAGGAAGACATGAGAGGAGGGGGTGAGGGGAGGGAGAAGCTAAATCTGCTGCCACCTCCCAGGCAGAAGACCTCACAGATAAACCCACAACATCTGCCACATTCTGGGTCAGCCGGGGCCTTATCTACACACTCACAAGCCGTCCATGCTCCCCTGGCCAGGGCCCACACCAAGGTCCACCCTGGGGAGGGACAGTGTCTGAGTGGTGGCCCAGGGGCATGTACAAGGGTGCACCTGCTGGAATCCATGAGAACTGGTTGGAAAAGTGTCATGCCTTAGGGATTTCTGCTTCGTCCGAGATGGGAGCAGGGATCAGTTCATGGCAGGTCCACAGGTTCTTTGCTGGACTCAGGGTCACACCGACATCTTGAGAGGAGGAAAGTTGATTCCCTGCATGGCCTCGGAGCTGGGAGGGGAGGGGAGACAATCACCCCAAAACCAGCAGCCAGCCATACTTTGGTAGGTAGGTGCAATGCTCAGTTTGGGAGCAAGCACCAGGGAGTCCAGATGACCAACAGAGAGTCTGCATATTCAATATAAAATTAAATGGGGCAGACAGGAGCCAAGGAAAGAGAACTTAGACAATGTAATTAAAACATTGTAAATGTACTTTGTTTGTTTGTTCGTTTTTTGAGACAGTCTTGCTCTGTCACTCAGCCTGCAGTGCAGTGGAGCAATCTCGGCTCACTGCAACCTCCACCTCCCAGGTTCAAGTCATTCTCCTGCCTCGGCCTCCCAAGTAGCTGGGATTACAGGTGCCCACCACCACACCCAGCTTATTTTTGTATTTTTAGTAGAGATGGGCCTTCGCCACGTTGGCCAGGCTGGTCTTGAACTCGTGACCTCAAGTGATCCACCTGCCTCAGGCTCCCAAAGTGCTGGGATTACAGGTGTGAGCCACCGTGCCCGGCCTGGGAAGCCACGGAAGATTTCAAAGCAGAAGAAAAGTGGTCTACTGTGCACGGATGGCTGTAGGTTTTCTAAGTGTTCTACAGTGTGGCATCTAGGCTACGATCATCAACAAGCTTACAGTTGACAGAAAAGCAGCCCTGTGTGGACAGGGTACTGCTCTGCTTGGCTCGCCTCTGTATTTTCAGCACCCCCAACAGCTCCTGGCACATAGTAGTTCTGGTCTGCCTGCCTATTAACAGGACATTAACTAAAACCAAATACAATGGCATGGTTTTAATGATGCTAAGCACAGTTCACCGCCTCACACTGAAGTGCTTGGATCCAGATGTCTCCAACAGGCAGAAGAATCCCGGAATAAATAGTTTAGATTGCTATCTCATACCCTCTCTGCCAGAATCATGATTGTTTTCCTCATATCACATTTGGGATCCCTGACATGCACAGTGCTCTGTGAGACTAAGCCACGGTCTGGACCTTGCTGGGAGGAAGGGGCTGTCTATGCCTCACAGCAGAAGCTGATGAAGGGATGTCCCTCTAGTCTATTCCACCAGGGCCCATAGGGGCATAGTCCATGGCTCATGGAGTTGGGTGGTAGAGGGCACTGGCTGAGCATGCAGGGAATGTGGGTGTCAGACCTCGGAACACTTAGGTCCTGCCTAAGCGTCAGAATACAAGGTGTGTCAATGCTCTACAATCACATTGTTTAAGATTGTGTCATTGCTGTGAGATGGGAGGGAGAGAAGACGAAGCAGAGGGGAGGAGGTAGTCACATTGGGGGCATGACAGGGATCTGGGAAAAGAAGTCTAACTTTGAATAGGGCTGCTGGCCTGGCAGGGGAGACGGGTCCTCTCAAGGGCCTAGCCTCTGATGGCCAGCATGTACTGGTCAGCACAACTCCTCTAATCCCTAGGGAACACTATAACACCACTGTCTCAATGTCCAGCACTGCCAAGACTGCTCTGGGAGTGAGTGTATAGTCAGAGCATATGGGATGCTGCTTGAATAAAGGAGAAAAAGATGATGAAATCAAATACTTATGTCCATGGCATGCTCCATGTTACTAGACCTGCCACTCCACCAAAACAATTCAAAAGCAATCGTGCCCTTCCCTGGTCTCGGAGAACGGTGGGCTGCTGCGTGATGTTGACATGCCATCACTCTGCAGCTTCACCTTGTCATTTGAGCTCAGGTCAAATAATAGAATCATCTTATGGGTGCCTTTCAAAGCGTCTCTCCCAAGTTTCTTTCATGCAACGAAAACCCCTGCCAAAAGAAACTGGTTTCTGAAGTTCCAGTCAAAAAAGTAGTAATGTTCTATCCACATATTAATGATTCCAAAATTCTCCATTATGAACAATATTTATCAAAAACAGCCCACTATCAGATGAAAGATGTGCCTCATCTTTTCTTGTCAACTGAAACATTATTCACTGAAAGTTTCTTTCATATCTGTTTCAGGGGTTTCAGTGTCATTTTAAATTGCAAATCAATCATATATCTCGAAGCCCTAGTTCTGTAGGGGAGATTAACGCTCTGGCTAAAATTGTTTACAAAGCCATTTGTAAACCCTCTGCAGATGCAGATGAGGCAAGTTTACCAGTTTAACGTTGTTGATCCCAGAGAAAGCCTTAAGCAATGACTTCAGAGGGCAAAAAAATTTGTTCATTTATCATTATTGTCATGGGCTTTCGCAAATGATAACAATTTGTCTTCATCCTATTTTTAGACAATGAGCCACAATAGAGTCCAGAAAGCCATTTTGCCAGATGGGAGAAGGTGCTTTCATTGCAAAATGTTGTCTTTTCTTTCTCTGCCCTATAAAATTGGCTTAAGTGAGAACCAAGGATATGTTTTAATGTCAGGATTCCCAGAAGACATAATGACATACAATAAAAGCATTGCCAGACTCAAGAAGGATGTGGTTCAAATGCAGTGAATACTATTTTCAGTCTAAAAGAGTGACTTCTGGGATAGATAGAAGCCTAGTAACCGCATGGAAGATAGTTATGGGTTTTTGCATGCTTTCATCCCTTATTAATATTCCCCTTTTTTAAATGAAACACTGCAATAGGAAGCCCAATTACTTCTCATTAAGATGAATAAAAATGTTAGAATAAGCTGGACATAAAATAAACATTTAAAGTGATATATGGTTAATTCCTCCGAGCTCTGAACTACTAATCAGGAACTCTCTATGGAAGAGAAGATAAGAAAATCCAGTTTTCATTAGAAATGTTCCAGATTCTGTTGCGTTTCAGTAAGCTCCTTGCTTGTTCGCATCGGCTGGTTTCTGGCAGCATCCTCGGAAGGAGGGTTGCTCTTGTTTTTATGTCTGTGACAGCCCAGGTCTCTAGGAGGGTCCCCTTCCCCAAACAGCCCTTCCCACCACCCTGCTGGGATCGATGCACTAGCTCTCTCAGGCTCCCTGGGCTTTGTAAGCCTGTCATGGATAATCATTTTATGGTTAGCCCTTTAACACAAAGGAATGTTTCACCTGTGTTTTCCCTCTATGGAGAGCGATAAACAGACAAGCCTTACAAAGATCCTGTAGGAAAACATCGGCACCAAGGACATCCTATGTGGTCCTTTTCGTCTGGTTACAGGCACAGGGGAACATACAATTTCATATTCTAGAAGGCTTTACCAACTATAGATCTGATATTTTAGCAAGCAGTACTATTGATAGGAAATATTGCTATTATTCACTGGACATACTTTGGAGAAACATGAGAGCTTTACTGAGCATTAACCCATCTAAAAGGGAATTTCCAAATAGCCTGTACGCACACACACACACATGTGCACACACTCATGCATCTTGGAGGTGCCTAACAGCAGAGGCTCTCGTCCTGGGAGCAAAGGGAAGCTGATTCTTCAGATGGGTCGTTGGTGTGTACAGTAGAGCAGTGACTATATGGAGCTGACAGCCTGCTGAGATTGGTTGCCTTCTTTAATTTGGCAAACTGGGTAACAGCCCCATTTCTGTGCTTTTCATGCTGTCTGAATTTCAGATCCTACCTGGCCTCCACCAGCCATTTCCTTCAAAGCAAACAAGGAGACACCTTTTCAGTGTGGTCTCTATCTTCATCTTCCTTGTGCCTCTTTGCCTCTGATCCTGCTTGCACTCCCATTTGTGACGCCCTCCGTCTGCTCGCCCCACCTGCATCACACATGCCCGGCTCATTCCTCTCTCTGACCTTCCTTGAAAAGCTACATCTCTCTTCCAGACACCACTCTGCTCCCAGTTCTGTGGAGCTCGCCCAGGTGGCCCAGCCCCAGCGACCCTCCTGATCCACGTTCTCTACTGTCCAGCTTGTTAGCTCAATCAGAATAGGGACAGTTTTATTTCCTAATCGGGGCTGGTTTTTGTTGTTGTTTGTGTGATTTTTTTTTTGTCATTGATAGGAAAGTATTTATGCATTGGGGATTATATCAATAATTTTAAGAAAGACTAGAACAAGATATGGTTGTATAAGTAAAATGCTTTTAAATTTTTTATTTTCTGTGTTAATTGAAATCATAGAAGCATTCAGTTATTTGCCTATCTTTCTTTTTTTTTCTAAGAAACAGGGTCTCACTGTATTGCCCAGGCTGGAGTGCAGTGGTGTGATCATAGCTGACTGAAGTCTGGAACTCCTGAGCTCTATGCAATCCTCCTGCTTCAGCCTCCAGAGTAGCTGGGAATACACGCATGTGCCACCACATGTGGCTAATTGTCTTTTAAAAAATTATTTGTAGAGTCAGGGGTCTTGCTGTGTCACCCAGGCTGGTCTTGAACTCCTGGCCTCAAGCATTTCTTTTGCCTGGTCCTCCAAAAGCCCTGGGATGACAGGCATGTGGCACCACACCTGGCCTCTTTGCCTGTCCTTTTATTGCAGAGCCAAGACTTCTTGGCTTATGGGTTGCTGAGTGGTGTTTCAGGCACTCTTTCCTGTATAAACTACAACCATAGCACATAATCTATAAAATTATTGCAGTATCTTCAAAAGGAACAAAACAGATCCTCACAAGGCAAAATAAGTGTGAAATTCCTTCAGATTTTTAAGGCTGGTTCCTATCTCTTACATTTCCTTCTCACACCTAATTTTCTACCAGTCTGTGTTGAATCTTTACAAAGAACCATATCTAGTTCTCATAGACACAGCTACTTCCTTTATACTCTTATCACATCAGAGCAGTATATATATATATATATATATATATATATATACACACACACACACACACACACACACACATATATATGGAGAGAAAGAGAGAGAGAGAGAGAATCTTGCACTCACACTGTCAGCCGGGCTGGAGTGCCATACCGTGATCTCAGCTCACTGTAACCTCTGCCTCCCGGTTTCAAGTGATTCTTCTGCCTCAGCCTCCTGCATACCTGGGATTACAGGCACCTGCCATCACATCCGATTAATTTTTTGTATTTTTAGTAGATATGGGATTTCACTATGTTGGCCAGGCTGGTCTTGAACTCCTGACCTCATGATCTGCCTGCCTTGGCGTCCTAAGATACTGGGATTACAGGTGTGAGCCACCGTGCCAGGCTAATATTTTATTATATGACATATTTACAATAACCAGTACAAGTGACAGATTCTGATTCTTGGTAAACATACAACTTGTAACTTAACTGGGGGGAACAGAAGTGTGCAGACATTCTGGAGTCTGGAACACTTACAAGAGCCCTAAATATCAGTCACAGTTTTACAGAAGTAACAGAGTGTATCTGTTATGTTGGTTAAGTTGAACTAGTCTGTTGAGTTGGTTAAGTGTGGACCAGTCGGGGAATCTTGGTTGTGTTACACTTAGACATGGGTTCAAATTCTGGCTCTGAGACATTGGGAGAGTTAGCTTCTAGAGCTAAGCTTCAATTTTGGCTGAGTGCAGTGACTCACACCTATAATTCCAACACCTTGGGAGGCTGAGGTGGGAGGATCACTTGAGGCCAGTTCAAAACCAGCCTGATCAACATAGCAACACCCCGTCTCTACAAAATAAAAATTTAAATTAAAACATCAGCCAGGAGTGGTGGCCTGTGGTCCCAGCTACTCGGGAGGCTGAGGCGGGAGGATCACTTGAGCCCAGGAGGTTGGGGCTGCAGTGAGCAGTGATCTCACCACTGCACACTCCAGCTTGGGTGATCCAAGAGTGAGACCCTGTTTCAAAAAAATCATGATTATAATAATAATAAGCTTCAATTTCCTCATCTGTAAAGTGAGGACAGAAATGGTTTCATAGCATAACAAAGTTGTCAAGAGATTAAGTTAGATGGTGCCTGTAAAGTGTTTAATACAAGATCTGGCACATGGGAGGTGTTCAAAATAAGTAACTGCTGCGAGTGCTGTTGCTGATGGTTCCATTTTATTCTCAATGTGGTGAAATACACATAACATGAAATTTACCATCTTAACCATTTCACACGTGGGGCTCAGTAGTGGTAAGTGAATTCATGTTGTGCAGCCAACCTCCAGAACACTCTTCATCTTGCAAAACTGAAACTCCGTACCCATGAAACAACAGCTCTGCATTCTATCCTGCTCCCCAGCCCCTAGCAACCCAATTATGCCCATTTTTGACCCTGTAACTATTGTTTCTGCCATTCTGCATTTCTTGTTACTCTTTGGGTCCCTCCCAGTCAAGCCACCAGAGGTTCACTGCCTCAAGAAGAGGTGGGCTAACTGAAAACAGAAAAATAACTCTCTTAGGAGCTTTCACGTCTCAAGTCCAAGCCTCGAGGAGCAGAGGACAATATGATTGATCAGTGCAAGGTTTCCTGCTCCAGAGACTAAACAAAGGCTCCAGAAGGAAGAAGAGAAAAGGGAAATAAAAAGCTTAGGTGCTGGTGGATCCCCGAGGAGGACCTGGTACTCAGCCATCCCTGGGATGAGCCCCAGCAAGAAGACAAGAATATTTGCGGGCTCCCCCAACAGGAAGGAGACACAATCCAGCAATGACACGACACTGGAAGGAAGGAGGACCCACTACAGGGACCCCACTAGCCCAGTCCTAAAGACACCTTGTCACTCTTAAGATTCCAGGGAAATCTAGAAAGCCCACAATGTGGCTAAGATTGTTTTTATCAGACTGAAAAATGGAGGGCCTGAATTAAAAATTTAGCTGAATCAGGCCAGATGTGGTGGTTCATGCCTGTAATCTCAGTGCTTTGGGAGGCAGAGGTGGGAGGCTCACTTGAGGCCAGTAGTTCGAGACTAACCTGGGCAACACAGCAAGACATTGTCTCTACAAAAAAAAAAAAAAATTAGCCAAGTACAGTGGTGTGCATCTGTAGTTACAGCTACTTGGGAGGCAGAGGCAGGAGGGTCATTGGTGCCCAGGAGGTGGAGGTTACAGTGAGCTCTCATCATGCCACTGCACTCCAGCCTGGCAAAGGAGCAAGACCATTTCTAAAAACATTTTTTTTTAATTTACATGAATAATAAGAAAAGACGTCAAAAATATTCTTTTCTGCACTCCTCATCTTGAGCACTGGGCCTAAGAGCTACCCCATTCCATGCCTCAACCCTCTGTGGGGGGCTCCGAGTACTGGTGACTACATTTCACACTGCCTTGTTCTACTGCCTTGCTTACACTTCAGGCTAAGGGAAACAGCTTGTGCCTGATGGGACAACTGAGATCATGTCCTTACCATGAACCACATCTCTCTGGACGGTGGGATGGGTCCTTCTGATATGCCTCAGCTAGAGCCACATGCCTCATGATCAGAGCTGGGAAAGCATCAAAATCTCTTGAAGCACATGAACCACATAAGGAAAGAGGAGGAACCACAAATGTAATTCTTTATCTGTTACCAAGAGAAGGAGGATTA
The DNA here is from genome assembly GCA_963574635.1 of Cheracebus regulus. Classification (NCBI taxonomy): domain Eukaryota; kingdom Metazoa; phylum Chordata; class Mammalia; order Primates; family Pitheciidae; genus Cheracebus; species Cheracebus regulus. The sequence goes on from CAUYQU010004532.1 coordinate 85,736, forward strand.
AATGAATGCATTTGCTATATTTCCACTTGGTGGCTGAGTGTCCAGGTGGGTCTGCACCTGTGCAACTGTGCGCATGCATATTCACGCCTGCGTGTGCAGTGCGTAATGGGTAGGAGTAGATAGGTAGATGGAAGTCATCCAGGTATTGTCTGAAAGTGAGTTCAGGCTGGGCACAGCGATTCTTGCCTATAATCCTGGCACCTTGGTTGCTGGGTTTCCAGTAATCTGGACACTCAACCACCACATGGAAATATAGCAAATTGATTTGCTTGTCAATATTGATAATACTTAATATCAATAAATATTAGACAAGTATTTATTGAGTATTCATTGTGTGCCAGGGACTGTTTTAGGAAGTCAGGTTCAGCAGTGAATCAAGCCAACACAAATCCGTTTCCTCAGGGCCCTTACATAAACGTAGGAAGAATATATGGGTTCAAAGACAGAAGAGGGCTCTGGAGGGAGGGAAACGGGCTCTGGAGGGAGGAAAGTGCTTCACTCAAATGTTTGCTTCTTGGGCCTTCTTCTTCTTCAGCAGGAATTTCACGTGTTCCTGGCACCAGCCTGCCAGAGCACAGACTCATTGTCTCTTCCTAAACACCAGGGCTAGCTTCCAGAACCAAGCCTTGCCACCATAAGAGGCAACTAAGGCATTTCCTAGAAAGAAAGAGATCCATATGTAAAAAATGCAATAAACAAGTCATAGTTTTATGGATTTTTTTATTTATACTTCCTTAACCAGTTAGTTTGAAACAGTATAAAATGGGCTATGTGACAGATTGCTCAACAGAACTCACCTTTTTTAGAGGGAAGACAGAGTCTCACTCTATTGCCCAGGCTGGAGTGTGGTGGCACAATCATAGATCACTGCAGCCTCAAACTCCTGGGATCAAGCAATCCTCCCACCTCACCCTCTTGAGTGGGTGGGACTATAGTGGTATGCAACCATGCCTGGATAATTTTTTTTATATTTTTGTAGAATGGGGTCTCACTATGTTGCCCAGGCTGATCTTGAACTCCTGGCCTCCAACAATCCTCTTGCCTCAGTCTCCCAAGGTGCTAGGATTATAGGTGAGAGCCACTGCACCCAGCCTGAACTCACTTTCAGACAATACCTGGGTGACTTTTGCCTACTCCCCCACGTACCCCACTGCACAAACAAGTGTGAATACGCATGCGCACAGGTGCGTACATACAGGTTGGTTTGGACCACGCAGGATTCAATTCTCCTTCTTTTGGTAATAGATCCAGAATTATACTTGTGGTTCCTACTCTTTCCCTATGCAGCTCATGTGTTTCAAAAGATTTTGATGGCTGGGCGAGGTGGCTCACACCTGTAATCCCAGCTTTTTGGGAGGCCGAGGTGTGCGGATCACCTGAGGTAAGTTCAAGACCAACCTGACCAACATACAGAAATCCCTTCTCTACTAAAATACAAAAATGAGCTGGGCATGGTGGCACGTGCCCATAAGCCCTACTACTCGGGAGGCTGAGGCAGAAGAATCACTTGAATGGAAGAAACAGGCTCTGGAGGGAGGGAAGAAGGACCCAGGAGGCAGAGGTTGTAGTGATCCAAAATTGCGTCACTGCACTCCCACATGGGCTACAGAGTGAGACTTTGTCTCAAAAAACAATTGATGCTTTTCCATCTCTGATCATGGGGCATGTGGCTCTACCATAAGTGTATAAGAATGATCTCATCCCTCTGGCCACAGGAATGTGGCTCATGGGTAAGGACATGACCTCAGTTGCCCAATCAGGCATAAGCAGAGCGAATGTGCTCTTCCCTGCTAGGCATGAGTGAGGAACCACGAGGCCTGAGTATGAGGCCAGCAGCAGTGTTAAGACCACAAGAGGCTGAGAGCAGGGCTGCTGAGAGTGGAGTGGCTCTCAGATAAGTTATCCGATTCTTTAGCATGCCTCCCTTCAGAGGGTGAAGCTTCACGTCCCCACCTTGAATGGGCTGGATTTGGTAACCTGCTTCTAATGGATAGATGTGGTAAAAGTCATGCTATGCAACTTTCCAGCTTGGTCATAAAACCAAGAGCATCCATCTGGCTCTCTCTCACTCTTGGATCCTTTGTTCTGGGGAAGCCAGCTGCCATGTTGTGAGGAGGCCCATGCGGGAAGAACTGAGCTCCCCTCCCAGAAACCCTCAGCACTGATCTGTCTGCCATGCAAATGAGTTGTCTTAGAAGCACATCCCCCTAGTCCATCCAGAAGATTGCAGAATCAACTGACATCTTCACTGCACCCTCTTGGGAGATTTACAGCCAGAAACATCAAGCTAAGCTTCTCCTGCATTCCTAACCCATAATAACGGTGAGATGCCAAAAGTGTTTTGTTGTAAGTAACTGAGTTTTTAGGTAATTTGTTACATAGCCATAGATAATGAACACAGGAACCCATACCAAGACAAACAATCATGAAATTGCTGGGTCAACCCTCACCTGAAGTTTGCTTGATCCTTTGGACTTTTCAGTTAAGTGGGTCAATAAAGTTTATTTCTTCTTTAAGCCAGTTTGAGCTGGATTTTCTGTTATTTCCCCTTGAAAGCCTCTTAGTGGATATGTTTCCAATCCTTTCCTGTGGTCTCAGACTCTTCAAGGGAGCTAAAAGTATAGATTATTTTATTTTGTTTTGTTTTATTTCAAATCCTTATTTCAGTGACTCCTGCTTATAACTATGGCATTTGCATTGATGGAAGCAGATGCTGTTGCAATCTCCATGTGGAGGATTCCTTCTCTGGGTTAAGGTTGTAATAAATGGAAATGGGAAGATAATTTACACCTGAATATATAAAGAGTCTACAGATAACAACCCTTAAACGTACCATATCTGTAGATACTGGTTGCTCTTTGCCTGCCCAAAGAAGACAAAGAGAAGGAATGAGGAAAGATGTTAATTCTTACTTGACAGTGGACCTTGTAGCATTCTTCAAACCAAAATGAAAAGCAGAGAGAGCTATGTGATGGTTACAGGACTTCTATGCCTAAAAACTCAGTGTTCCCTTTCTCTGTCTTTTGGAAGTAGTGTTGTTTGCTTGTTTGCAATACACCAAAGAGAGAAGAGGAGTTTCCTTTAAGAAAAAAATTTAAAAAATGATTTGTGCATGTGTGTGTAACAATGGGGAAATATCACAGCAAGATAGCATATGACTCATGATTGATAATATTCAGAAGGATCTGGAAGAAAGAAATGAGGCTTATGGTGGGGTCTGGAATGCAATAAATCTAAGTTAAAAGGAGGTGCTGGATAAATGCATCTCCAAGAGCCTTTGGCTGTCTTCCTCCTCTGAACAAAACTAAGACTGGCCAACAACAATTATAGTACCTCATGTGTCAACTGTGGACATTGTCCTACTGCATAGACAAGGCCATGTAAAATCTATAGCTCGAGGGTCGACTTACACCTGATAAGACTTGTCAATAAATTATATCTTTATTAATGCTTCTAGGTTCCCTTCTTGGATTTTTAAAACTTGACTTCCTGGATTAATAGCTCTTTATTCAGGAAGAACTTTGAAATTTAATTCTGTGGATTTCATCAGAGATATTCTTAAGACTCACTGCATGTTTCAAACTACATTATTTTGGGGGATGGATTAGGGTTGATGTTTGGATTTGGAGTCATAAGAACTCAACATGGATCTCACTTTCCTCTTAATGGCAATATAACCCAGAGAAAGTTATTGAATCTCTCCAAACATTAGCTTTTCAACTGTAATATTAATTATTTTGTTTGTAATAATAAAAGTAGCACACACTCTTAAATAACTTACTATGTTTCAGACACTGTTCTCAGCATTTTCCATTTTTTAACTCATTTAATCATATCACCTAATGTAATTCTCTGATCCCAAAGCTCAGCACATATTACACACTGCAATGACAGTATCCCCTTTCATTTAGAAATGAAATATTAAAAAGCATAATTAATAGAGCACAAAATTATCTATTGTAACATTTCTCACATCTTGGTGATGCTAGTCTAAAAAATATTTCTACACTTACATTCTGTAATCAATTTTTTTCATTCTCTCTCACACACAGAGACACACACACACACACGGTGAAAGAACATGATTTGTGAAAATCAATGTATCATTCCCTTTTCTATAATGTCCATCTCTATCCAATCCACCCGGTATCACTGGGGACATCAGAGAGACACTGTACTTTAAAGATAAATGCCATCTTAATTGGACAGGTCTCTTTTTAACATTTAACATTTCCTGTTGGATCTAGCTTAAACCAGTCAATATTTTTTTATAAACAGGAGAAGAAGAAAAAAAAAAAAAACAAGGTCTAAACCCCACATCTCTAAGTGATTAGTGTTTGGTGCAGCCGTGTTGATTCCAGCATTCACATGGGTGCAATGCCATGCCTCAGTATTAGCCATATTAGGCACAGGACTCAGGGCCGAGTGCAACCTGCAACAGTGACTGAATATGAGTGACAACCCACGCAGCGCTATTAAACCACCAACTCACATCATCACCCACAATAATAGGAACCCAAATTGGTAGGGATGACCCAAGTTCTAGCTACTGAGACCCACGTTCTCTATAGAAACACTGAAAGATATCTTATGTTGGATGGCCAGTTTAATGCAAAAACCCTGAGAAAGTGCAATGCAAATAGTAGTGAAAATACTATATTGCAGAAACTATGAATACAGCTAGAAAACACTGAGGAAAAGTAATAACTCAAAAATATATGTCAATTTTTTAAAAAGAGAATAAAAACAAATGAATTAAGCATATGACTCAACAAGTTAGAAATAAAACAAAGGTGATAAGGAAAAAATCAATGAAGATAAAAGCAGAAGTTAGTGATAGGAAACTAGAAACCCAGAAGACTAAAGAATAAATTCACAAGCTATTTCTTTAGAGTAAGGAGAAGAACAATAAGATAAGAAATTCAAAACAGGCCCAAGCATTTGCAAATTTTATTTTCTTTTTTAAAAAAAAATCAGCTGATCTGATAACACTTAAACTGTTCTAGGGCATTTTTTTTTAAAAGGAAATGCTCAGAATCTTTTATTAAAACGAATATAACAATACACCCAAACCTGAAAGAGATTTCACTCTTAAAAAAATTAAAAAACAAAAATGTAGTCCAACCTTATTATGTACATCAGTGCAAAAATAAGCTGCGAAATATTAGCAAACCACATTCATTAGATCATCAAAAACCATAAGCCATAAAAATGGATGGAGTTTTATTTCAGAAATTTAACAATGGCAAAATAATACAAAAATCCACTAAATAAGTCATTCTACTACTAGATTTAAGGAGGAAAACATATTATTCAAACATGAACAAAAAATACCTGTTAAAATTCAACAACAATTCTTGATTATAAAAAAAGAACAACAAAAGTTCAATACAATAAGGCTAATAATAAATAAAGATTTCCTAGAAATTTAAAGAAATTTAAAGAAAAGACAATGACGAAATTGAAAGTGGGGGACAGGAAAATTCACAGAAAAGGAAATATAAATGATTCAAATATAAGAAAAACAAAACTTAACTTTGCTCTAATGAGTGATCCCCCAAATTAAAGCTATCTTAAGATGCCATTTTTCACCTATTGAATTGGCAAAAATCCAAGTTTGATAACACTCTGTTAGTGAGACTACGGGGAAACAGATACCATGTATTGCTGTTGGGAATATGAATTGGTGTAACCCCTGTGGAGGGCAAATCAGCACCATCTATCAAAATTACATATGTATATACCCTTTGACCCATCAATTATACATTCGGGAATTTATCCTCCAGTTCCACTTGCACGTGTGTGAAATGATGTCTGTGCAAGGTTATTCATTAGCATTGCTTGTAAGAGCAAAAATGCCAAACAACCTAAGGGTCCATCTAGAGGAAACTGGTTAAATGAATTATGGTACATCCATACACTATAACACCATGAAGCTACTAAAAACATGAAGGCACTTTCTACATATGGATATAGAAAGATTGCCACAATATAGCATTAAGTTAAGACAAATCAACAAAAGCAAGGTGTCAAACAGCATGTACACTGACATGCCTTTTGTGTAAAAGGAGAAATGTATTTGTGTTAGGTTGCAAGCAGTTTTGTTGTCTTAGGAAAGAATCCTTCAAATGTTGACTCCAACCCATTTTTTTCTGGTTGATCACTCACTGTTGGTTCCTCCAGCTTGCAGCCCACTCTGACCATACAACCTGTGTTCTAGTTACGTGGAGCCATTTGACAGTCTCTGGATATCTTTGTGTATATTGTTTCTTCTGCCTAAAGCACCAAGGAGCCCATGTCTGCCAGATGACCCAGTTCCAATAGCACCTCCGGGCTAGGCACAGAGTGAGTGGCTCCATATCGCACGGTCACGTACACATCCTTCATTTTCAGATTGTACTGAGACTCTTTGCTCAGATATGTGACTCCCCCAAAACACCTTGAGAAAGCCAGGACCAGGGATCATGTATTTTACGTTCCTATGTGTCTCTATGACTTATCTAGCCAAGATCACACATGCAATAAATATGCTTTAAATTATGAGGAGTTGTAAACTGCCTCAATGTCCATTGATGAATGAAGGGATAAACAAAATGTGGTATGGACATAATGGAATATTATTCAGCCAGAGGGCAGAAAAAAATGCTGGCACATGCAACAATATGGATGAAGCTTGAAGGCATTCTATAAATTGAAATAAGCCAGACACAAAAGAACAAATATTGTAGGATCCTACTTCTATGAGGCACCTACAGCAGTTGAATTCATAGAGAGAGTAGAATGGTGGTTGCCAGGGGCTAGGGGAGGAGGAAACAGGGAGTTACTGTTTAATGGGTACAGAGTTACATTTGAAGGAGAGAAAAGGTTTTGGAAAAGGATGGTGATGATGGCTGCCCAACAATGTGAAATGGACTCAATGCTTCCGAACAGTGCACTTAAAAATGATTAAAATGGTACATTTTATGCGATGTATATTTATCACAATAAAAAGTATGACTTAAATGGAGTATCCGAAGAATCCTTAAGCTACAAAGTCTTTATCCTTGGCTGGTGCCATGGCTCATGCTTGTTGTCGCTGCACTTTGGGAGGCTTGCTTTAGCCCAGGAGTTTGAGACCAGCCTGGGTAACATAGTGAGACTTTGTCTTTGCAAAAAATACAAAAGTCATCCTGGCATGGTGGCATGCACCTGTTGTGCCAGCCACTCAGGAGACTGATGTGAGAGGATTTCTTGAGCCTGGGGAGGTCAAGGGTGAAGTAGTGAGCTGTGATCTGCACCACTCCACTCCAGCCTGGGCAACAGATACCTGTCAAAGAAAAAAAAAAATGGACCATACCCTCTCATCCTCTGCCAAAGATGGAAAAAGAAAAATCTTTATCCTGCAGAACACTTTTGTATCCTATTCCTGAACATGGTAAATAGTGTGCATTGCTTCTGTGTTCATCTGTCTAAATCAATTCTACCCTTAGAAAGCTCTCCTGGGACTTCATTGAAAGCTATAAATAAATGGTCACTAAGACCTTAGTAAATAGGCTTCACCATTCATTTGTCAATAAATATTGATGACCCTTTAGGTGGCAGACACCAGGTGGTGGGGACACAGAGGTGAAAAAAGATGGACGTCTCTCCTCACCTCAAGGGGCTTACTCCAGTGCCGAATCCACAGACCTTGAGTCACTTTGAAGACCCTTTGCCTCCAGGTCTTCTTATCCAGGGGTCACCCACTCCCTGACCCCCTCCTCTCCTCTACCCTCTGTAGCAGTGATCACTTAGGATGCTGTGCATCAGCTAATGTTCCACAGCAGAGAACCAATTCCCTTAAGTAAATAAAACACAAAAAGTTTATGAAATACATCGTCTGGGTAGAAAAGCACTGCTCATTTATATGTTTTATTTGTGAGTGGGTTATTGCTAGGGTAGAGAAGTGCTATTGATTTTTGTATGTTGATCTTGAATCCAGCAATCTTGCTAAACTCTATTATTAGTTATAAATGTGTGTGTGTGTGTGTGTGTGTGTTGATTTCTTTGGTTATTCTGGGTAGATGATAATATTATTAGCAAATATACCCGTTTTCTCTTCCCTCCCAATTCTGATTTTTTTTCCTTCATCCTCAAGGTTCACCATGATCTTTTCAATAAAATTTCAAAAACAACCAACCATAGGCATCAAAAATGGATCAATTTTATTATATTGAAATAAAAAGAAATCTATTCAAAAAAAGAAAAAAACAACAGAAACAATGTCACTAAATGCTAAACCAGGAGAAGAGGTCTGCCAAACCTAAAACAACAGGGGATTACTGTTTCTAGAATATGTAAGGAATTTCTGCATATCAACAAAGAGAAAATGTCAACCTAATGGAAAAATGGTCAAAGGATACGAATAGTAATTAATAGATGAGAAAACTTTAAAGCTAACAAGCACATTGACAAGATGCTTACAATCATTAATCAGAGAAATGTAAATTAAAACATTAATAAGATATTCCTTTATACATATTAGACTGGCTGAACTGGTAACCCAAAGAATGCAGAATGTTGAAGGCAGTGTGGGCATATACAATTGTAATTCACTGCTTCAGGGAATGCAATTGGTACAGCAATTCTGGAGAAAATCAGGCAGCTTAGCCACATTTTTTTTTCTTGGCTTGGCTTTGTATTTACTTATTGTATTTTATTTTACTTTACGTTCTGGGATACATGTGCAGAACACGCAGGTTTGTTACATAGGTATACGTGTGCCATGGTGGTTTGCTGCACCTATCAACCCATCATCTAGGTTTTAAGCCCAGCATGCATTAGGTATTTGTCTTAATGTTCTCTGTCCCCTTCCCCCCAACACCCCGACAGGCCCTGGTGTGTGATGTTCCTTCCCTGTGTCCATGTGTTCTCATTGTTCAACTCCCATTTATGAGTGAGAATATGAGGTGTTTGGTTTTCTGTTCCTGTGTTAGTTTGCTGAGAATGATGGCTTCCAGTTTCATCCATGTCCCTGCAAAGGACATGATCTCACTCTCTTTTATAGCTGCATAGTTTCCATGGTGTATATGTGCCACATTTTCTTTATCCAGTCTATCATTGATGGGCATCTGGGTTGGTTCCAAGTCTTTGCTATTGCAGATAGTGCTGCAATAAATATACATGTGCATGTGTCTCTTTGGTAGAATGATTTATAACCCTTTGGGTATATACCCAGTAATAGGATTGCTGGGCCAACTAGTATTTCTGGTTCTAGATTCTTGAGGAATCGCCACACTGTCTTCCACAATGGTTGAACTAATTTACACTCCCACCAATGGTGTAAAAGTGATCCTGTTTCTCCACATCCTCTCCAGCATCTGTTGTTTCCTGACTTTGTAATAATCACCATTCTGACTGCTGTGAGATGGCACCTGCTCCTTTGCTTCTATCCTCCAAATTTCCACACATGGCCCTAAGTAGACAACAGAGAAGTTGACAGTAGCATGGTTTCATGTGCTGAATAGTGGAGGCAGTTGGGTTGTCCATAGTGGAGGCAGTTGTGTGTGGACAGACAAAATACAGTGGATGCAAACCATGGGTCAGATGCAGCAATTGAAAAAAAAAAATCTAGATGTACAGATACCAATCTTGATGGCTCTTGAAAATGTAGTGCCAAATGAGAGAAAGTCAACAAAAGATTATAATGTCTCAACCAATATTGTTTACGTAAAATCAAGTTTCACGTGTACAGATCAATAGTACATGTTTTACAAGAACACAAAAAGACAAGTACAGGTCAAACACATCAAAATTGCCTATTGGGAAGGGAAAGGGGAATAAAGTGAATGAATAAATAAAATGAAAGCAGACCTTTGCACAGAGCGATGGTGGCAATGCCCCGTGATGAAAGAGTAAGATTCTTTTTATAAAAAAATAAAAATAAAAAACAAATAAGAGCACGACTGAGAGAACAAGGGCTTCCAGAGGGAAAGAACGGTAGTAAAGCCATTGTCTCCCATGCAAGTACTAACCAGGACTGACCCTGCTTAGCTTCTGAGGCCAGGTGTGTTCAGGGTAGCATGGCCATAGACAAGCCGGTGGCTCAAAAGTTGCACGGGGTTTCTAGCTCAGCCACAGCACCATCGTAAGATGTTCGAAGTCTCAAATGCCCATGAGAAGCAACACCAACCACACAATATGTGGCTACGGTGAACTCCAAGGGAAGGCAAGACTAGGAAGAAAGACAAGCCTTTTTAACTGCTTCCCACCTGGGGCAGAAAATGAGGTGGTAGCATCCAAGAGGGAAGAGGGACGGGAGGAGGATGAGGAGCATCTCGTCCGTCTCACCACCGCTTGCCTTCCTCGTGCTGTTTTGTGCACAAGGAGGGGGCTCTTGCCCACACATCTGGCCAGGCTCCAAGCCCTCTGTCACCCGTGGGATACGTAAGTGTGCAGGAGGAGCAGACCTGGGGAGCAGAGAGCCCAACCCTGTATTCATCCTATGGAAGGAATACCTCCTTCTCTAAGCTCTGATTTATAGAAGATAAACAATTGGCCTCAGAAGCCCATTAGTCAGGCAGGAACACACCTCGCTTTCCCTCGGTCACTTCTCTTGGATATATCATTTGATGTTGCAGAAGAATCACAGTTGCACCCCCATGTTAACCAATGCCCTCTAGAAAACTGGGGGCAGCTAGAGGCCAGCCATGGTGGAAGCAGCACTTAATGAATGTCTGTCAAGAAAGCCTGTGGTGTAGTGAGCTAGACTGTTAGGGATGACGTATTGACCTGGCTTTCTGAATTTATTCTCTGCTTGTTGTGGATTGTTCACATCAGTCCCTTGAAAAGCCTGCCACCCTGCAGCTCTCATGATCCTCTTAAAACTGGGGAGCCCATGGGGTTTTCCTATGACTCTGGGCAATCTGGAATACAGTCACTGGAAAGAAAAACAAGTTTGGTAAAATATGGTGCCTGCAGGGTGGGGGGTTGAGTGGATCCTATGGATTGAGCTGGGAGCCAGGGGCTGATCATGAATTCAGAGCTAGACCTGTCTGGGCCGGGCATGGTGGCTCACGCCTGTAATCCCAGCACTTTGGGAAACTGAGGCGGGCAGATCACCTGAGGTCAGGAGTTTGAGATCAGCCTGGCTAACATGGTGAAACCCCATCTCTACTAAATATATGGAAATAGCTGGGCAAGGTGGCAGGCACCTGTAATCTCAGCTACTCGGGAGGCTGAGGCAGGAGAATCGCTTGAACCTAGGAGGTGGAGGTTGCAGTGAGCCAGAATCATGTCACTGCACTCCAGCCTGGGTGACAGAGTGAGACTCTGTCTCCAAAAAACAACACAACACAAAAGACCTGACTGAACACAATGGAATGCTAGAGTGATGTGCAGTATAATTTAGGGCAGTTCTGCTCATGACTCCCAGGCCTGGGGGGTTGGAAGTGGGCCTGAGAGGAGCAGACTTGGTGCTTACAGCTAAGTAATTAGACATTATCCTTGAACACTGACACCTGCTCAGGAGGTCAGCACTGCTCTCCCACCTGCATGCCGGCCGGGAAGGAGGTGGTGCGGTGTGTCTGCAAGGTGGAGGCCCACGGCTTCTGCCGGCATCGTGGGGGCTCTGACACCAGGATGGCACGATTCAGGAAACAAGTTTAGAAGCCAATCACCAGTTTGGATGGGGGCTGAAATCCCTGGCTTCTTCAAATATACACCTTCGTAAAAATTTAGGAGATTCATGCAAAAACTTGGAAAGCAACCCAAATCCAAACCCACTCACAAGCATCGAGTGGAAGGAACATCTATTTTAAATGTCATAGGCCCACAGTTCTTACCCTTGAGTAGCAGCTTCCAGGCTTTCAAAGAGCGCAAGGGGAATTTTGCATGGTTTTCTTGGGCCTTAGCGTGAGGAGAGATGGTCTATTTCCTTTTCATTCCCACAGGCCTCCAGAGGGGCTTCTTGGTGGTCCCTGAAATGTCATCGGGTGACCACCACAGTTCCACAGTGGAGAGAGCTAGACGACCAGGGCTCCTTACACCATAGATGAATGAATGAAAAACCGGTCTTGCAAATTTGTGCTTGTGTGCATTTGTGACAACTGCCCGCAGCTGAGACACAGGCCTGCATCATTGCTTCATGGTATTCTTTTATGTTTTTCTTTTTTTCTTTGGCGACAGAGTCTTGTTCCATCACCCAGGCTGGATTGCAGTGGTGAGATCATAGCTCACAGCAGCCTCGACCTCCAGAGCTCAAGAGATCCTCCCACCTCAGCCTCTCAAAGTGCGGCAATTACAAATATGAGCCACCACACTCGGCCTTGGGGCATTCGGTTATCCCTCTGGACAGGAGGGTATTGGCTGCCCTTCTGACACCCTTCTCTTTTCCCTGACCACCCCACAGTCTGTGTGTTGTGTACAACTTTGAGACCTCAAGTATCAGGCACACACCATGCACCAATGCAATAATTAGCAGAACATGGCCTGAGTGACCTGAAAGAAATGATGATATCCCCAACATGCCAACCTGGCACCCAAGGCTTGGCTTTCACTCCCAAAGAATTAAAGTCAACATGTGTTTGGGCATCAAATCAGAGAAAACTGTCAACTCTCTCCACTTTTCAGTTCTGTGGTACTGAAATTTCTTTCTAAAAACAGTATCCAGTTTCAAGTACAAAAGAAGGAAACGTATAATACAGATGTTTCATAAAGTTTGAAGTAGAAAGGGTCCAAAACCATCACTTTTACGTTATCAGCCGCCTCTGAAGAGTTCAAAGCATTTCTGAGAAGATTTCGTGCAAAATTTCATGACAATAGACTGTGAGGAAATTAGCCTTATTTTTGCAAAAAGAAAAAAAAATAAGAATGGACTTCAGAACTGACAAAGTTCTGCTGAGACTTTAAGTAGTACTCAGACAAAGTTCTGAGTACTACTTTGAAAGTGTGGCTATGACCACACTTTCCCTTCCCATACCTTCCCAGGTTGTGCTAGATCCTTCAGGACTGGCCAGGCAAAGGCACACTTGCAAACATCAGGTGAGCCAAGAAAAGGGCATCCTTGTACCCCGGTGGGGGTAGTGGCAACCAGAATGTTCTTGGTCTACTTAGAAGAGGCAGCTAAGACAGCACCGGCCAGTCTCTGCCAGGCAGGAATATGGATCTCTTAATATTGCCAGATTATCTGATTTTTAAGGAAAAAAATGGAAATCTAATAATTTGGCAGTAAAATCTACGGAGTTTTGAATGTTGGCTTCTTCTTACTATGGTTTTAAAAATGTACTGTGAGCCAAGCAAATCACATCTGTGAGCCAGACATTGCCCAAGGAAGCCGGCTTACAACAACAGTCCTGAGATGTCACTACTGATAGCAATTTCTATCTATGTTTAAGAAAGGAAGAAGAAGAAGAAAGAGACTCCTACTTAAAACCATAAATGACCTCAGCCACATTTGTCTGCTTGGAAGGTGCATCATTTCTCTCCAGTCTGGAATAATTTCTAAGGAGCACACTATGACAGATCTGGGCTGGAAGCTCTCCCTGTCACCATCTCCACACATCCCCAGAGGTCTGTGCCCTGCTGCAAATAAAGTCCATCTCTCTTTCCCCTCACCTTCCTGAAAGTTTCCACATGTGACTGCCATTTTCCAGGGGAGCCTGAGGGTCTAGGGAAGGGCTGTTACTCCATGCCTGTGTTAATGCAGTTAGTGGAGGAGCCAAAGCCACAAGGGGCAAGACTCCAGATGTGTCAATAATTCTGTATAACAAGGAAGTGGAAGAAAACGGAGTCACACAGACTGCCCGGAGGTATTGGGTAGAAGGTTTCTGGGCTTTTCACAGCAAATGGGATTGGATTCTAGATCAGTCGATCTATCATCTATCTATCTATCTATCTATCTATCTATCTATCTATCTGTCTATCATCTATCATGTCTACCTATCTGTCCATCTATCTATATAACTATCTATCTATCTATGTCTGTCTGCCTGCCTGTCTGTCCATCAGATGGTCTGTCTAATCTATCATTATCTATCTACCTATCTATCATCTATCTATCATAGATATCTGTTCATCTATCATATCTATCTGTTCATCTATCTATCTATCATCTGTTCATCCATCAATCTGTCTATCTATCTGTCCATCCATCCAATAGAGTCCCCAGATACCAGGGCACACCCTGTAAGCTGCTCCACAGTGGATGATGAGTCCTAAAATTATTAGGGGCAGGCGGAGTAGGGTGTGATATTTGCAGACAAAGGTTTGTATTCCAGAATGTTGTGACCTCTCTACACTCAGCCACCTAACAGCAGGGCTAGGGGAATCCTCCACCCTGGACGTACCATGTGGGGCATCACCTCATGGCCACAGAGCAAATCCTGGAGCAGCTGCGAGCAGGGCATTTGCTCCTTCTCTGGGCTGTGGAGATACCTAACCACTCACCCAATCTTGGTGGCAGCAGAGGTGGTCTTGGGTAAATAGAAATGGCCATGGAAAGCTTATTACAGCATTCATTAAAGAAGCTAATGTGTTTGTCAAACAGGAGGGCTGAGTGGACGTGTCCTATGGCCTCCTTGGAAATGACTCTTTTTGCTCCAGACACTGGAAGGCTTCCAGACACGCAGTCCCCACCCATTCCTTCTCTTGCGGAAGTAGCCTTAACCTACACAGACAGCCCGAAAAAGGCTGGAGACTTGTAGCTCAGCACTAAGGAAAATGACATCCCCCAGCCTGGCCTCAGAGTGTGGCTGTTCCCAGCCCCGTACAGGAGACGCCTTTCTTCTCATCTCCTTCTGGGGGATTTTAGAGCCACTCATCATGAGTCACAGCGGAGAGGTGAGTTTTTCTTACATCTGCTTAGCTATAATTAATGTATGAATTGTTGGCATTGTTTTTCTTTAAAAAAATTTAGAACAACTGCAAAGGGAGAGTAATGTGCCCACCCACGGTCTGACTAATGTCATCTCACATATCCAGATCAGTATATTTCGTTAAAGCAATGTGAACTGTAAATCTGAATAATTTATCGAACTATTGAACCACTTGTAAAATAATTGAAGCTTGAGCCTAGTTTTGCATAACAGATTTAAACTGAAGAGCAATGTATTAGCAAGATCTCAACCTCTAGAAATAGAAATGGCTGTAAGAGAGCTGACTGTCTTTATCATAAAACGCACATATATAAAGCATTTATAACTGAACACTGTCTTTAGCAAAGACTTGGTAGCATTTGCAGCCCACCTCAACTGGACCCTAGCACAGAAGAAAGGAAGCTGAGATGGTTGAGGAAGAGGGTCACTGCCAAAAT
Source organism: Cheracebus regulus (assembly GCA_963574635.1). Lineage (NCBI taxonomy): Eukaryota > Metazoa > Chordata > Mammalia > Primates > Pitheciidae > Cheracebus > Cheracebus regulus. Next base: position 101,004 of record CAUYQU010004532.1, read on the forward strand.
GTGTGATAATCTCAAAGTTTAAGGGGCTGGGGCTGGGGGTGGGGGAGCAGGGATGCTCTTTCATCCATGGCATAGATTATCTTGACAGTTGCCTACAAACCGAAGGTCTGGCAAAGACCAGCTGGAGGTGTTTAGTCGGCAACAGATAAGATTGGCTCCACCAGGGCAGGGCACAGTGACTCACATCTGTAATCTCAGCATGTTGGAAGGCCAGGGAGGGTGAATCACTTGAGGCCAGGAACTCAAGGGCAGCTTGGCCAACATGGTGGAACCTCATGTATACTAAAAATACAAAACTTAGTCAGGCGTGGTAGTGCATGCCTGTAATCCCAGCTACTCAGATGCCTGAGGCAAGAGAATTGCTTGAAGCTGGGAGGCAGAGTTTGCAGTGAGGCAAGATTGTGCCACTGCACTCCAGCCTGGGTGACAGAGGGAGACTTTGTCTCAAAAAATAAAAATAATAAAAGAGATTGGCTCCAGTGTGAGAGAGGGAGGTATTTGGTCCACCTGATGGTGCCCTAATGAGACAGCATTTGCAGTGTCAAGTGCACATCTGAGCCCACATGATAAAAGGGACGTTGATATACTAATGAATGCAACAATTACCATTCAGGATGGAGAGACATGTCACCCATATCCAGTGAGGATCCGTGGGGAAGCACACTCTCCCTTATTTTAAAACTTCATTATGAAAGTATTTAGATACAGATAGTAACAAAATTTGGGGGGGGAAACAGATAAGCAAAAGAGAAACAAAAAGAATCAGAAATCATAGTCTCTAGGGAGAATCCTTCTTGACATTGGTCTGAGCAGTGATTTTTAGATATAATACAAAAAGCACAGGCAACATAAGCAAAAATAGACAAGCAGCACTGCATCACACCGAAAACTTGCATGCAAAAAAGGAAACAATCAGTAGAGTGAAAAAGCAGCCTACAGAATGGGAGAATGTATTTGTGAACTTGACGTCTATCTAGTAAGGACTTACTATCCAAAACATATAAGAAAACACAAGTCACCCAATTAAAAAAATGGGCTAAATTTCTGAACAGGCATGTCTCAAAAGAAAGACATACAAGTGGCCAACAGGTATATGAAAAGGCACTCGGCATCACGAATCATCAGGGGAATGCAAATCAAAACCACGGTGATATATCGCCTTGTGTGTGTTAGGATGGCTATTATCAAAAGGCAGCAGGTATTGGCAAGGATGTGGGGAAAAGGGAGCCCTTGTACATCCCTGGTGGGAATGAAAACTGGCACAGCCATTATGAAAATCAGGATGGAGATTTCTCAAAAAATGAAAAGTAGAATTTCCATAAGATCCAATAATGCCACATCTGGACATTTGTAGAAAGGAAATGAAATCAGCACCTTGAAGAGGTGTCTTCACTCTTACATTTATTATGGCATTATTCACGACAGCCAAGATGTGAAATCAACCTCAAAGTCTGTCAACAGATGCAGAAATTAAGGAAATGTCACACACACACACCCACACACACGCACACACACACACACACACACACGCATAATGGAATATTATTCAGCCTTAACAATGGAAAACCTGGGCCAGGTGCAGTGACTCATGCCTGTAATCCCATCATTTTAGAAGGCCAAGGCAGGTGGATCACCTGAGGTCAGGAGTTCGAGACCAGCCTGGCCAACATGGTGAAACCCCCTCCCTACTGAAAATACAAAAATTAGCCAGGTGTGGTGGCATGCACCTGTAGCCCCAACTGCTCTGGAGGCTGAGGTGGGAGAATCATTTGAACCTGGGAGGTGGAGGTTGCAGAGAGCCAAGATTGTGCCACTACACTCCAGCCTGGGTAACAGAGAGAGGCTCACTCTAAAAAAAAGAAAGAAAGAAAGAAAAAAGAAAAAGAAAATGTGGATAACTTCTCCTTGTGACAATGTGGATAACCTTGGTGGAAATTTGGCTAAGTGAAATAAACAAGGCACAAAAAGACAAATACTACATTATCTCACTTATATGTGGAATACAAAATGGTCAGCCTCATAGATGCAGGGGATAGAATGGCATCTGCTGGGAGTTGAGGGGTTGGGGTAAATTGGAAGACATTGGTTAAAGCACAGAGTTAGGGAACATGAAAAAGTTCTTTAGTCTAATGTGGACTGTGGTAACTAGAGTTAGCAATATTGTATACCTGAAATTTTTGAAGAGTATAGATCTTAAGTGTTATCACCACACACATAATGGTAAATGTGTGAGATTATGTGTATATTAACTAGCTTGATTGTGGTAATCATCTCACACTGTATATATAATGTGAAATATATAGAGAGAGAGCGAGATATATCAAAAGGTCAAGTTTTTCAACGTAAATATATACAATCTCTGTCAATTTTATTTCAATAAACCTGAAAATTAAAAAATAGAGAAACAGAAAAATAAATAAATCACAATCTCAATAGCCAGAGGTGCATGTCATTTCAAATTTTTACATCTTGCATTATATGAGTTGTTTATAAAATGTACATCATATAGTCTCAGTCTGTAGCTTTAAATTAGCAACACATATTATTATTATAGATAACAATATATATTTTGAATATGTATACCTACCATGTCCATATAATGCATGTACAAAATTATTTGTAATAGCTACATACCATTCTTCCTGCCCTGTGGCTTACAAATGAACATAGGTCGATTTTGATTTTGATGTTTGAAAACAATATTGGTATAATAAAAACTGAAAAGACTAAGGAAGCATTTTCTATGCTTTATCTTTTCATCTTCCTAACCCTAGAAAGGGGATACTGTTAATTTCTCTATTTTATGGATGAGGAAAATGGACTTAGAGAATCTAAGTAACTAACAAGCTGTGACATTCCAGGCAAGGATCAGAGCTGGAATTTAAACCCAGGTCTGTCTGATGCTGCAGCCAAAACTGGTAATTACCACAATCTACTGCTGTCTGCACACATCTATTGTATTTTTTTCTGACTACTTCTTTAGGATAAATTCCTGAAAGTATACTTGCTTGGACAACAGAAATCAGAATTTTAAATCTAGGAAACAGAAAAGATGGTTGCGGCTTTCAGAGATGACATAGCTGAAGACTTGATTCCTTCTGGCTCACTCACCAGGCCTGACTGGAACCAAGAGGTAGATGGTGGGTCACATGTGCTCCAAAATGGAACAGGCAGCCAGGTGTGGTGGCTCACGCCTGTAATCCCACACTTTGGGAGGCCAAGGCAGATGGATCACCTGAGGTCGGGAGTTCGAGACCAGCCTGGCCAGCATGGTAAAATCCCATCCCTACTAAAAATACAAAAATTAGCCAGGCGTGATGGCAGGTGCCTGTAATCCCAGCTACTTGGGAGACTGGGGCACAAGAATTGCTTGAACCCAGTAGGCGGAGGTTGCAGTGAGCTGAACTCATGCCACTGCACTCCAGCTTGGGTGACAGAGTGAGACTTGGTCTCAGAAAAAGAAGGAAAAAAAAGGAACAGCCTTTCTTGTGAGTCACAAAACACCTCTCCCCAAAAGCTTTCCAGCCAAGTATGCAGGGGTCCCTGGCAGAGATGTCAGCACCAGGAAGGAGACTGGAGACCCAGCGCTCTCTCCAATTCTCCCATTCTTCTAGACCGCAGCCCATCCGGCCGCCTGGTGCTACAATTATGACATAAAATTTGGGGAGTCTTTATTTATATGCCATACTTACTAAATCAGTGTTTTAAAACTTCTATAAAAGAAAAGTCATCTTTGATCTCTAAAAATGTAGGGGGGTAGGTGGTGGAGGAGAAAGGCATGAACCCATATATGGAAATACATTCAATTGGAGCAAAAAGCAAAAACAGCCTCTGTTTTGGATTAGGAGCCTTTGTTCCCTGGCAGTGGTTGCCCTCCACCTTGCTGGAGTCTTCTGCCCAGGCTTGTTTTATTTGTGGGAGCCACACATTATTATAACTTAAAATGCATATCTGCCCGAAGAAAGCTGTGACGTGTCTACCAAAAGAGACACAGACTGCTTAGCCTAAGTTGGCCTTTTTTCCCTTCTATTCTAATAGATCTTGTTCTTTTTTTTTTTTTCTTTTTGTCACTCAAAATGAGTGTCTGATGTACTAGCATAAATTGTTAAAAGCAGTTTTAGGTAAAGGAAGAGAGAGTAAAGTGGAGTTTTTTTCACAAAAGCCAACCTCAATTTATGTCAAAGAGTGTTAAAAGACCTTGGGATTAAAGCAATAAACTTGCTGCTGTCAAAGCTAAAACCCGCTAACAATTTAGTGCCAAACGCATGTTGTTCAATATCATTTCATATTATATTATGTCACAAAGAGCTGATGGTTCTGCATCACCCTGACAAGACTGATTTACTCTGAAGAATTCATCGACATCTTGCACAGTCAAAGCTGACTTCATTTTGTTTGAATGGACGGTGGGAAGTGTCTGTGCTTGAGTTCGAATATTAGTCTGAAAATCTATCGTGGATTAAAGATTCAGGAGGACCGTTGGTCTACAGCTTTGCCAAGTAAGGTCTTTGAAAGGCAGCTATAGACTTCTGAATGCCCTCATTGGCAAAGTGCTTAGACCAAAGACTAATAAAAGTTAACAGAGGTTAAGTTAGATTTTTGTGGCATCCCCTAAAGTATGTGAACTGTTAGCCAACTCTCCGGAAAAAGGAAGTCGGAGGAGAGGATTTTCACCGGACTAGACATCAATTATTTATAAATTCCCCAAAAGATATGAATCACCCTATTTTCTTAATTATGTACACCCATGATTCCCTTTTCCTGTTTTCTGTTTACCAATACAAAGGTATAGTTGTAATTGTGGACACTAAGATGTCTTGTCTTTCAAAGATAATGGAACAGTGGGTATGTGGAACTTCAAGTCAGGGAGATGAGATTTTTCTTGGGACGATTACAGAGGGAATAGTGGCTCTGAAATTATATGGCCTCTGCCTTGAAGAGCTAGATACAAATGAGGTCACTTTTAAAATCAAATGATTGCATATACTACACACAGTACAATAATATTTACATCAATGTGGATCACTGATGAAATGTGTATCTATGTTTACATACGTAAGTCTGAAAGATGATTCAGCAAAATATTGAGTGGTTATTTCTGGGTGATATTAGAGGAAAAAGGTGATTTTTTTTCTTTTCAACGTATGGGTATTTTCAAATGTTCTATTGTTAAAAAAACGAAAAAAGATATAAAACTATACTAAAGGAATGTATTGTCCAAAGCAATTTCACAGTGAATGTCTTTGTAAAGTGTGGTCCAATGGTTTAAATCAGAAAGAAATCCCTAATCTAAAAGGGTCCTAGGACTGTTGTTTTCAAACATGGCTTTCTTCAGAACGTGGCCTGTCCGTAGGCAGCCCTCTGCCCTACAGGAAGGAAAGTGAGTAAGATGATGTGGCTTCTACATTGACTGTGGCTGGGATTCTAAGCCTGATATCCTCAGGGCGCTGTGTGCATTCCACTGAAGAAGTGATTGACAAGCTAGGAGGAGGCTAGCTTCTGCCACCCAAAGGGTGCCGAAAGGCCTTGACAGGGAGTCTGAACAATTCCAGGTGGCAGGACTGAAGGATACCAGAAAAAGAACTGTGTGTGCATGTGTGTGTGTGTGTCTGTGTGTGTGTGTGTCTGTCTGTGTGTGTGTGTGTCTGTGTGTGTGTGTCTGTGTGTGTGTGTCTGTGTGTGCATGTCTGTGTGTGCGTGTCTGTGTGTGTGTGTGTCTGTGTGTGTGTCTGTGTGTGCGTGTCTGTGTGTGTGTGTGTCTGTGTGTGTGTGTGTGTGTGTGTCTGTGTGTGTGTGATCTCTTCTACAAGTAGGAAAGGAGACACTTCTCAGACTCCCCTGGCTTCCTTCTCCAGGGCCTCAAAGGCACCATCCCACCTTCACTTTCAGATGGGCCCCCAGTGCCACCTATACCTCACCTGAGCTTTGTACAGCTTCCTCCACAGCCCAAGAGTGCACACGGCCAAGGCTCCCTTCCTTTTTTTTTTTTTTTTCTTGAGATGGAGTCTCGCTCTGTCACTCAGGCTGGAGTGCAGTGGTGCCATCCCCGCTCACTGAAGCCTCAACCTCCTGGATTCAAGCGATTCTTCTGCCTCAGCCTCCCAAGTAGCCGGGATTACAGACACACACCATCATGCCTGGCTAATTTTTGTACTTTTAGTAGAGATGGGGTTTCACCATGTTGGCCAGGCTGGTCTCAAACTCCTAACCTCAGTTGATCCACCCACCTCGGCCTCCCAAAGTGCTGGGATTACAGGCATGAGCCACTGCACCCAACCCCAAGGCTGCCTTCTAACAGAGGATGTTCAGCTTCTAAAACATTAAGTCAATAAGAAAATGCCGTGTGTGCAGAACACTGAGACACCTTTGCCTAACACAGGGTGCGGCCTCAGTTTCCCCCTCAGTGGGGAAAATTAGCATTAGCACACGTGCCAGGTGTGTTGTGCAGGCTTCATGTAGAATCCAGCTGCATACAACATGACCAATAACCTAAATAGACATGTTCCAGTGCCTGGGTAGCAGTTTGGGGTGGCACAGTGGTGTTCTCTATCTAAGGATGAACTGAAACAAAGGCCCAGATGTGGTAAGGGCCAAAAGAAGGGCAGAGCAAGTGTGCTACACACCCACTTTTCTGGGGGCACACTGAGGAGGGTTGGTGGAGGAAGTTGCAGTGGAACCGTGTTTTGGAGGACAAGAAGGCAATTGCCTAAGGAACACTTTGAGGCACAAAGCAGTTAAGGTTAGAAGATGAATCCCAATAGTAATCCCTAATGAGATGAGAGGGTGTGAAGAGCTTGGCTTTTCTGGTTATTTCTCACGCACCCCTTACAGAAAGCAGAACAATCTACTCATGTGGATGCAGAGATTCCCCTTAAGCCATCTCCAGCCTTCTTTCTCCCTCCTTTCATCCCAAGACGGACAACCTCCAAAGCATGAGGTCATCCTCTTTGGCAGTGCTTCTGTTCTAGGTCCCTCTGTCCCCAAAGAGCTTCTAACCATGGCCATGCCTCTGCTGCCCATGGCTTCTCATCCTGACATCTCCAGAAATTGTCCTGCCCATTTTGGACCAGTCCTGTCTCTGAGTCCAGGCACCTGAGGTTCTTGGCAGCCCACTGAGAGGAGATCTGGATGAGGACAGTGCCTTCCAGGGCCAGGCAGTTTTGTAGCATATACATCCTATCATCCTCACTGACCAGTCACTCTCGCTTGGCTCTCTGGTAACACAGAGCCCCCAGAGCAGAAATTTCCCTCCAGGAGTGCCTGGGCTAGTATGGAAAGCAGAAAAGTAATAGCAACAATTCTATAACCCAGAGCACAATGGGCTGATGACAAGGGCTAGAACATACCGAGCATCAGGGTCAGGGTCAAAGGAAGATACTCATGTGAGGAGAAACCCGGCCTGCATCTCCAACAGGGACGCAAAACCTCAAGTTGGGCCGAATGTGGTGGCTCATGCCTGTAATCAATCCCAGCACTTTGGGAGATCAAGGCAGATGGATCACCTGAGGTCAGGAGTTCGAGACCAACCTGACCAACATGGTGAAACCCCATTTCTACTTAAAATACAAAAAATTAGCTGTGTGGTGGTGGGCATCTTTAATCCCAGCTACTTGGGAGGCTGAGGCAGGAGAATCTCTTGAATCCAGGAGGTGGAGGTTGCAGTGAGTCAAGATTGCACCATTGCACTCCAGCCTGGGTAACAAGAGTGAAACTCCATGTCAAACAAACAAACAGCAAGGCAAACAAACAAACAAAAAACCCAAGTTTGAGAGGAAGCAATCGGGGAACTGGAGAGAAAATTGATGGGATGAAGATGTTGGAACTGAAAATGTAGGGTTGGGGCCCACATAGCTTAATGTTTTCTAAGGAGACTTAACCTTATCTTCTACGTACCCTGAGTTGCAAAGGGGTTTTAGGCAGAGATAAGGATATGGTTAGTTTGTTGTGTTGAAAAGTGACATCTCATTGTAGTTTTGCTTTGCATTTTCCTAACAAGGATTGGTATTAAGCACCTTTTCCTGGCCTTCTCTCTCATTTGTGTATCTTCTTTGGAGAAATATTTATGCAGGTCTTTTGCCCATTTTTAAATATCATGATTTATCTTTATATTGCAGAGTTGACATGATTCTTTACATGTTTTGTGTAAAAGTCTCTTATCAAATATATGATTACAAATATTCTATTCATCTATCACCTGAATTATTGAAGCAGCCTCCTGTGGGTCTCCTTCCTCCTTTTCTTGCTCCCCTATAATCCAGTAGCCAGAGAAACTTTTTAAAATATAAATCATAACATAAACATAGTCCTACTTCCCCGTGCAATATGATTTTTTAAAAATGTTTCTTTGACCGAGTCACTCTCCTGCTTTAAAAAATACATGTGAGAAATTCCTTTCCTGGCTTTCCAGTGCTGTTGGGATGAAGTCCAGGGTTCCTCCCTAGGATTCTAAGGCCCTGAAGATTTGCTCTTTTCTGCTTCTCCACTTCAATTCTCATCGCTCTCTGCACCTTCGACATCCCCCAGCACAGTGATTTGGTCTCAGATCCCCAAGCTTCCCTGCATCCCATCCCCTTTGCATTCCAGGATGCTCCCTCACTCCTCCTCCCTGGTCAATTTCCTTTCATCTGCATCAGGTTAAATGCTGCTTCTCCTGGGAGAACATCACTGACACTTCAGTCTAAATCAGGTCCCCTTTAGACAAGGACAGTGCTCATCAAACTCATCACGCTTTGATTGGAGGACCTATTGATTGATACCCTTAGACTGAAAGTAGAAGGACGGGGCTCATCTGCTGTGTGTCCAGCACCAAGCAAAATGTCTGTAGAGGAAACTGCCAGAATGAAGGTCCCCTTTAGCCACCAGGGGCCCGATGGAGAAACTGTGTCCACAAGGCCCCTCTCTGAGACTACTGTCTTCCCAGGTGAAGGCATACCCCAGAAAGCTCCTCTCAAAAGAGCATTCATTATATTTCTGTCCCATTCTCTATGGGCTGCTCACTGTTTCTCCCAGCAGATTAGGAAATCATAAAATTTACGAAGTTTCACCCAAGTCCTTGCTGACTTTTGGTGCTGAAGTAAGTGCCATCAAAACCACCCCCACAATTCATTAGTAATTCATCAGCCTTTTCTCCCCCACCCCAAGGGACAAAGAACCATGTTTCTTAGAGTTTGGGAGAGCCCCACTGCCTTTGTTGTTTGTGTCTGTGTGTTTTAAGTTTTATTTTAAGAATGCCTTTCTAAGACGCCTTTGAAGTATAAAGCTGCCGCCTTTGCTAAACCTAATGTTCTTGTAAATTTTCACCTTGGGTCTGACAGTGAATCAGAGACAGAGCTGGAAGAGGCTTCAGTGAAGACGGTGATTGGGAAACAGGTCCAGAGGTGGGAACCTTGTTTTTGCTCCCCTTTCACAGGTCACTTGGAAAGAATACTCTAGTTATCTCATTTTGCTTTTAGAAACTTCCCTTTCCAACATTCTTGGCTGCCCCAGAGTGCCATGGCCTCTGATGGCTCAGAGGTGGATCAGGTGACCTACACTTAAGGAACCAGCCCTTCACATCCATCAGTCCTTGGTGATTAGTTTAGAATTAGACATGTGCCCCAAGCACAGCCACCAATCAGATGCGAAGAGCTTGTGGGAATGCTGGGTGAGAAGCTCTCATTTTTCCCTAAGCTGTAGGTGAGGGTGGGTGCAGATGCCGGAGCTGCTGCCGCTGTCCTGTGAACAGAGTGGAGAGATGGTTATGGCTTGGTCTGAGAACCCTGTCCCAGTCCTAAAGCAGGTGGACCTAGAGGCAGCACCCCTACTGCCATTATTAGGTAAGAATGATAGTGATTTTCTTGGGTTTTTTGTTTTGTTTTGTTTTTGTTTTTGTTTTGAGCTGGATTCTCAATCTGTCGCCTGGGCTGGAGTACAGTGGTGCCATCTTGACTTACTGCAACCTCTGACTCATGGATTGAATCCATTCTCCTGCCTCAGCCTCCCTAGTAGCTGGGATTACAGGCACCCGCCATGCCCGGCTAATTTTTGTACTTTTAGTAGAGACAGGGTTTCACCATGTTGGCCAGGCTGATATCCAACTCCTGACTTCAAGTGATCTGCCCACCTCGGCCTCCCAAAGTGCTGGGATTATAGGCATGAGTCACCATTCCCAGCTGTGAATTTCTTTATCGTAGGTTCCTTCCACTTTCACAGAGAGTGTCCTGTTGATACACTCTACCCTGTGTTTCCATGCCTGCTCTCCAGGATGGGACTCAGCTGCAGCTCATCCTTGTAGCTGTGTGCACGTGAAGGGCTCTCTACCAGGAAGGCACGGTCCTCAGGCTTCAGCATCCTGCAGCCTGCTGTGGTCTCACTGACCCTCCTCACCCAGGACAACCTCCAGCTTCCTGTAGCCACCTGTCTCTCTCAACTGGGCAGCTTTTGCATTTTGAGGGGTTGAGTCATCCTCCTGTGGGGGGCTTTCACATGTGCTGCAAGGTGACAAGTAGTTTACCTGTCCAGCCCTACCACTGTGACAAGCATCAAACACATGGTTGATGGGACCATGGTGTTTAGAGCCTGTGTGCATCTTCTCAGACTTACCTTCCAGAGTTCTGCCTTAGTTCACAGGAGAGAAGGAGAGTTGGCAGCCCCAGGCTCACTCTATCCCATGGCTGTGCCTCCTGAGGCTTCAGTTCTGCAAGGCAGGAGCCAGGAGATGCTGCCCTCGCCAGGTGAAAGGAAGACACAGACACTTATCTACATATTGCCATAGCCCCTTCCCTGAGGTTGGGAAAGAAGGCTTTTATTCTCCAGGCAAAGTCCACTGACAACACTGCCCAGGCAGCTGGTCCCCAGCCCCACTGAAGGCTTTCCAACCACTTAACACAATTTTTCAATTTCCACTGCCTATGCACATACATCTCCATCCCTGGGAATGGATTACCATGGGAACTTTCCTCTCTAAAATTCTGATGGACAGAATTTTTACCCTGCAATGATCCCTAAGTTAAAGTGATATTCACCAATATTTATTATGTGGTAATGGCGTGGAGCACCAGATCAAAAATTCATGGCAAGCACACACTGCAGCACTCTCCCTGAATGCTCTCAGAAGCAGATATATGATTCCATGGATATGTATGTAGGCGCACACGCGGCAGCACATCTGTATGGAAGTAGTGTACGTGTGCGTGCACACTCATACATACACACAGCCTGGACCATGTCTTGTCTTTTGACTCCAGTGGCACTACAGGAACAAACCATTCCAGAAGCAGGCCTGAGAGACAGGATTTCTCAACCAAGAGATGGGCAGATGTGAATTTAGAGGAAAAACCAGTAGCAGGACATTCAATTTCTCCCACTCTACCACCAGCTAGGAGTTAATTCATCAATTCCGAGACTCATTCAAACAGCACGGCGTGACATGGATGGGGAGCAAACACATCCTCTGAACACCTGCTCTCTTCTGTAGAGGAGAGCAGGGAGCTGGGCTTGAGACCTAGAGCTCAAGGCCTGATAGCCCAGAATCACATGAAGGCCAGAGGATGAGCTTCCAGAACTTCCTGAGTCTTAAGTAACCTGTCTTTTAGCCAAGAGCATTTGGTGAAATAAAAAAGACTCTTTAGAGTCAAGCACGGTGGCTCAGGGCTATAATTCCAGCACTTTGGGAGGCCAAGGCAGGAGAACTGCTTGAGGCTGGGAATTCAAAACCAGCCTGGGCGACATGGCAAGATCCTGTCTTAACCAGAAACTTAAAAGTTAGCCTGGTGTGGTGGCGTGTGCCTGTGATCTTAGCTACTCGGGCAACTAGGATGGGAGAATCAGATCACTTGACCCCAGGCGTTCAAGGCTGCAGTGAGCTCTTATTTTGCCACTGCACTGCAGCCTGGACAATAGAGACCCGGTCTCTAAATAAAAAGAACAATAATAAGGCCCTTCACTAGCCTCAACAAAGACAGATCCAAGATCCTGGCTCCTTACTCCATAGGAAGCCAGAGAAGACCCTGCCATCTCCCTAGCCTGCCCTCCCCTCTCCTGCTAGGCCTGGTCCTCTCTCCTTTGTGTCCTGGCCCACGTGATCGCCCAAACCCACTCCCACCTTGGAAACATTCCCCAGGAAATCGTTTCAGGGCCTCTTTCCTGTCCTTATGCCTCTAATCTATTTTTATTTTCTGTTACTATGCCTAGGAATGCCAATGCATTGTTGGATGGAAGGGGGCTGGGCGTCAGGGATCGCATCCCACCTCCCTGGCCATCTTTTAGCCATTGTAATTCATCACCACCTATTGTTGACCTGCCGCCGAGCTCCATGGAAAGAACACAAGATACATATTGCAATGGTGTGAAAACATTTGGCTTCAATATTTTCTATATATATTTTTTTTTTCCTCCTTTTTATTCCTCCTTTTGGCCCACAGGAAAGAGAACCCCAAGTCCCCATACGTCACCACTTCATAAATCTGTCTCTAGTTTTACCTCTGGGGTCTCTCTTGGCCAGTGTTTCAGAGGAAAGGCTACCTGGCCTTCCAAGGATTGGTTTATCACCTTAGTTGCTTTTTGCTAGATTTTCCCCAAGAGTTGTTTCTTTAAAGATCTGAGCTATTTACAATAAGGAAATCACGTGGTTATAATTGGAGCTGGGGTGATTTTGCTTTATATGAATCTCTCTCTCTCTCTCTCCCTCTAATATATATATATATATATATATATATATATATATGCATATTTGTTTGTTTGTTTTGTTTTTGTGTATATATATAAAAATGTTGTGTGTGTGTGTGTATAAAAGGCACATATCTGCCCTTCTCCACCTCCTGAAATATTCCTCAACCGAGATTTCCATCAAACTCACCAATGACCTGGGGTACCTGGGTGGGTCTCTTTGCACTGTTGACTACGATCAGTTCACTTGGAAACCCTGCTCTGGGGACATGCACATTCTATTCTCTGCCCCCAGTATGCACGCCCAAATCCCCCCAAGGATAGAGGAAAGACAATACATTGCTATTTCTAACTCCAAAATTACTGCGGATGACATTGATACGTCTGAAGGAGGAAGAAAAGGCAGCATGGAAGGATAGGGAGTTAGTGAGTAGAGCAGGGAGAACAAAGTAAGGCATTGCTGGACGATGAGCAGCAGGTGAACAGGAGCACTTTGTCCAGAGGGCCTCCATGGTGGGGAGGGGGCAGGTAGGAAGAGGGCAGTTCTTCAGATCTTATCCAGAGTTCCAATTACAGGACGCTGTTTCATTCCCCACCTCGGGTATTTAGAAACACAGATACAGGAACCCTTTTCCAGGTGTCCACCTTCTCCCACACAAGCATACTGCTTGGGCATAGAGAGAAAAAAATGAAGCAGAAACTCACAAAATTAGACTCAAGGTGAATTTGAGGGGGTGTAGAAATATTCTCCAATAAGAGGAGATGTGTTTCCACCTTTAATTATGAGAGGGTTGGGCTAGCGTTGCTGCCTCAAATACAGGATGAATTTGAAGTTCAAATAAGCAATAAACAGTTCTTTATTAAGTATATGTCCAAATATTTCATGAGGCATGCATATGCCAAAAAGTATTGATTGTTTATCTAAAATTCCATTTTAATCAGCATTTTGTTGTTGCTGTTATTTTTTTCTTTTGCTAAATCTTGCCAGATTTAGGTCAGGCAAGATTTCCAAACTTCTTTCAGTTTTTCTGTTCTCTGTTTTGTGTCCCCATCCCAAAGGTGGAGTCACTAGGGACTCAGAAGAGTCAGGGTACACAAAAAGATAGGAAGAGTTCTCAGACCAGGACAGCAAATGGTGGCTGAGGCTGCACACATAGAGAAGGGATTGTTGAAACAGGCAAAACCAAGTGTGTCAAGGTTTGTTTTAAAAAGAGAGGAAAAAAAACACAACAGCTCATCAGCAGTGAGACTGACCCAGTGAGTCCAGACACACCACAACGTACTGCAGAATCTGAACCACAGAGCTGTCACGGAGCAACAGGGAAAACATGAATTCATAGTTAAAGGGGTAAAATTCTGTGTAATCTGTCTTTGTAACCCCAGAAACTGACACTTAATGCTTAGAAAAAGACTAATATTCTATGTGACAAATTGTATTCATTTTTTTTGGCCTAAACCACTAATTATTTTACCTGTATGAAATTCCTCTATTATTTTCACTGCTGGGAAATCACAGGGTGGTTAGTACTGTTAGTACCTGTCACAGACAGGCATAAACAATGCGATGCAATAAAACCTTATATAGCATGGTGCACACAATAGTGGCTTGCCAGGCTCGTCGGTAAAACAAAACATCAAAGCAGAAAAAATTAACCAAAGATAGCTTGCACGGAGAAACATGGTAAGCAAGTTTGAAGACCGAATTCCTAATGTCCCTGGACAACAGACTTCACAGATAAAGGAGGGTGGAAGGAAAGGGCCGTGGGAAGGGCTGACAATGAGCTGCCAAGATCTGACCACAACTCACGTCTCCTGCGCACCTGGGTTCATAGCATAGTCAGATCACTAACAGCCCTGTAAGTTGGTTAGGGCTTTACAGTTTGCAAGTTGTTTTTACATGCACTGGCTCATTGGATCTTCCCCCAACACTGTACAATCAGGTAAAATCCTGCTATTCTCCAGGAACTGACTCGACCAAAACTGCTCCTCGCAAAAATGCTCTGCCTGGTTGGGGAGGTACCCATTTATCAAATTGCCGTAGTGATGAAAGTCTGATTATAGACTGAGGTAAAGAAAACCACTTGGATATGACTTTGTGCAGGATGAGAGGGGAGGCTCCCCAGAAAAGGTGATGTTAGACCTAAGCTCAAAGGCAAATAGGGTGGGGGAAGCGGCACTTTCCAGTGGAAGGGCAGAGTTCTGAGCGGTGAAAGCCTGAAGGTGATTGGAGAGAGTGAAATAGGCAATGTGCAGGTGGGGGTGGGCAGAGGAAGAGAGAAGAAGAGGAAGGACGATGAGCAGGGGTCAGGCCACCCAGGGCCGCTGAGGCCATTCGCAGGGTTTGAGAAGCCATGGAAGGGTGTTTGGCAAGGAGGTGAGAGTTTCAGTTCTCCTTTGCAGTGTGCCTTCTCCACTTCACAGCCATGATCCAGGGTCCAGAGCCCTGCCTTCCTTCTAGTCATTTAGAAGTTTCCTAAATTATCAAGAGAGAGTTTGGGGCTGGGTGTGGTGGCTCATGCCTATAATCCCAGCACTTTGGGAGGCCAAGGCCAGCAGATCGCCTGAGGTCAGCAGTTTGAGACCAGCCTGGCCAACATGGTGAAACCCTGTTTCTAATAAAAATACAAAAATGAGCCAGATGAGGTGGTAGGCACCTGTAATCCTAGCTACTTGGGAGACTGAGGTAGGAGAATCACTTGAACCCAGGAGGCAGAGGTTGCAGTGAGCCGAAATTGCGCCACTGCACTGCAGCCTGGGCAACAGAGCAAGGCTCTGTCTCAAGAGAAAAAAAAGATAGAATTTGATAACAAAGGATGAGTCAGAGGTCACTTAACAGAGTCTCATTTGGAAGTGCACCCCTCCTATCAGTGGCCAATGGGCAATGCTGCCTGCATTGGAAGAGAAGTCCTCAGTGGATGCCAACTTCTTGAATCTAGTGGGAAGACAACCAATGTCTCTCCTCCTCAGGATGGCACAGCTTTGACCTGTGCTCAGGTGGACATTAGAGGACCGCTTGGTCATCAGCCGTGGGTGAGAATCATGCCAGAGGAGGCTGGGCTTCCCCTGCCCTTCATTCCTGGTTTCCTGGAGGTCTGGTATCATTGTTGCAAGCTCCATCCACCTTTCTTTGTCTTGTCACACTCATTCATCTCTGCCCATCTTCTCTATCTTAAGAATTCTTTCCAGTTTGGAAAGTGAGAAACCTTTCTTTATTTATAAGCCTTCTTCCAAATACCTAAGTTTGTCTTTCTGAGGCCTAACCTTGGATTATCCATAGCTAGAACTTTCTTTCTTTCTTTCTTTCTTTCCTTCCTTCCTTTCTTCCTTGCTTCCCTCCCTCCCTCCCTCCCTCCTTTCTCTCTTTCTTTCTTTCCTTTTGACAGGGTCCAGCTCTGTTGCCCAGGCTGGAGTGCAGCAGTGTGATGATAGCTCCCTGCAGCCTCAAACTCCTGGACTCAAGCGATCCTCCTCCTTCAGCCTCCCAAAGTGCTGGAACTACAGGCATGCATCACTATGCCCAGCTAATTTTTAAAAACTTTTGTAGAGGCAAGGTCACATTCTGTTCACCATGCTGGTCTCGGATTCTGAGCTCATGCAATCCTCCCACCTCAGTCTCTCAAAGTGCTGTTATTACAGGTGTGAACCACCACACCAGGCCAAATGTTTTCTTTTATCTTTGTACTCCACTACTATCATTCTTTTTCTGAGTCATCAAATGTAAAATGCCCACTTGACTAAATGGACAAAGGCCAGGGGTTAGCAGGAAATAGCCTTATTCTATCACAAAAAGATGTTCCGTTTGCAAAGATCACGCTGGAGGCATCAAAGAGAATGATGGCGTGAGGGTAGATCAATTGGTAGTTATTGCACAGCTTTGGTGCAAAGAGATGGTAACCTGGACTGGGATGATTGTCTTGGATATGGAAAGAAGAATCCAGATTTCATACAGATTGTGAGATGAGATATTGAGACTAAGCTCTATTTTGAAGATAGTGACCATGGAGAGAAAGGAGGACCTATCAATTCTCTTTGACCCTTGGACAGGAATGGCCTCACTGGAAATGGAAAACTACAGATGAGGGTTACATTTGAGAATAACGACCACGAGTTTGATTTTGAACACATTGAGATTGAGATGTCTTTAAATTATTTAAGAAAAGATGGAAACTAGTCAGAGATATGGATCCAGTGCTCAGCAGAGAGGCATCCACTGCAGATAAAAATATGGAAGTTATAGATATATACATGGTACAGGGAATAAGCTCAAGCAATCTATTGTACAGCATGGTGACTACAACTAACAACAATGTGCTGTATACTTGAAAATTGCTAAGAGAGTTGATGTTCAGTGTTTTCACCACAAAAAAATAATAGGTATGTGAAGGAATGCATACCTTAATTAGCTTGACTTAGGTATCCCATGCTATATATGTATTTCAAAATATCAAGCTGTACACTACAAACACATAAAATTTTAATTTACCAATTAAAATAAATAATTATAATAAATAAAATTAGAAACAGGAAATAATGGTAAGAAAAACAATCAAGGCGATTACCCAAGGAAAATGACAAGGGGTAGGGCCATACCTCGGACAGATCTCGTATTCACAGTTGAATCGATGAGGCTGCAGGAGACTGAAAGGGAATGCTAGGGTGGTAGAAAGAGAATCAAGGGAGTGTGTCATCACAGAATCCAAGGGAAGCGATAGTTCCAGTGAAGAGGCAGTCGTCATTAGTGCCCTGAGCTGCTAAGCGGCAAGAGGGTAAAGAATTTAAAGCTCATTGGATTTAGGGTATGGAGGGTGTTGGTGAACTAATGACTCTCTTGGTGGAGGGATGTGGGCAGAAGCCAATTGCATGAACATCATTGCAAATGGGAGGCGAGGAAGCAGGAACAGGAGAACACAGACAGTGCAGGCTGCTCTCACTGCGGCAGACGCCATCCTTCCCACCAGCTTGGCTGTGGCAGGGAGAACAGCAGGGCAGCAGCGGGAGGGAGATGTGGCATCCAGGGAGGTGAGCTTATTGGCTTGCTTGCTTGCCTGTTTGTTTGAAGACAGGAATTTTGAGGATGTTCACAGTAAGCAGAAAGGCCCCTGTGGAGGAAAGGGTACTTGCGTGGATAAAAAGGGGAAGGGATATTTTGTAGATTGTGTTGGTATTTTGGTCTGGAATCGGGCCCCAAGAACCCACTTAGTGCTGTACTTTCAAGGACCAAATTAGGAGGGGTGGGATCCAAAGCTTGGATGGTGACGGTGGGGGAGAGACTTCACCCCAGAGAAGGCGAGGAGCATCCTCTATCCGACAGCTGGGAAGGGAGGAGGGTGTGGATCTGTGCAGGTGGAGGAGACTTGGGGCATGACACCAGGAAGCTTTGTTTAAGACATTTGAAGTAAGGTTAGAGAATGTGTCATGTGCTGAGTGGAGTCAGTGAAACATTTGAAAGGAACAGGCATGTTTCAGGATAAGTCTGTAAGAGCATGAAAGCAAATTAATTTGGTAAACTTAGCAAAAGAGCATCGCAGGCTTGAGAGATCTTCTGGGGTTGGTGACTATGGATTTAGGATAGAAATGGAGGAGGTTTTCGTCCAAGAGTGGGATATTGAATTGGACTCTGTCTGTTTACCCAAAGCATTTGTCCATTCCTGACCATGTAAACTCTATCAGTCTAAATAAGATGACACTCTTGGAAATGGCTACATGTAGTTCCCCTTTTTTCCCCCACTAATATGCACACTCTTTAAAAACCTAACTTCTCTGCCACTTCTCCTACCCGTCTTTCAAGCATCTTTCTATGGTTTCAGGCAGAGGGTACATCTTGGCATTTCTTAAAATGAGGTAAAGTTTGTGAATGCATTATGAAAACTTGGCAGTGGGCAAGACACAACTGAATATTTAAATTATTACTGCATCAATCTGGAAGGCTAATATGGACGATATTAACAATGTACTTTTTGAGAGTTTTAATTTTTTTCAGATTGCAAATTGCATTCTCACACAGTATCTTATTTGTTCTGAAAATCACAAATGAGGTGGGTTTTTTTTTTTTTTTGAGAGAAAGAGAGAGTCTCACTCTGTCACCCAGGCTGGGGTATAGTGGCAGGATCTCGTCTTACTGCAACCTCCACCTTGTGGGTTCAAACAATTCTCCTGTGTCAGCCCTCTGAGTAGCTGGAAACACAGGCCCTTACCACCACATCTGACTAATTTTTGTATTTTTAGTGGAGACAGGGTTTTACCATGTTGCCAGGTTGGTCTCAAACTCCAGGCCTAAGGTGATCTGAGGTGGGTATTTTAACCCCATTTTCAGTCCAGGAGCCAGGGTGGCTACTTGAAGGTCAGAACAAAAGTACATCAAAACTAAAGGTGCAGTTCCAGGTCTTGGGACATCAAGGGGGAAGCTGGTTTCATTAAGAGATGCCAAAACTTGAGAGTATTCAGTACGGATTAATGATCCTCAAAGCTGACAATGGAAGATGAATCTAGATTCTTTGTTTTGTGGGTGCAGAGCATAGTTTTCAAATATCCAGGCCAATTTTCATTACACTACACCTGGCCACATCTCCAAGACTGAAAGGTGAAAAGACTGTAGAGAAGAGCCATCAGCAGTTTGCTTACCTCCTGCAAGAACCACTGTAGACTACATTTGTTTAAAGCCGTTTCTTCATCTAATGCTTTGGAACAACTGTGACTGAATAACAACCCTGCCTGGGAGAAAGGACATTTTCCTGGATGTGTAGATGCCTGGCCACCGTCTATGAATCTAAAGCTAATCTCAGAGAGCCTGAGGCTGGTCAGAGAAACCCAGTAAAGGCATCATTTTTCCATGAGCTTTATGCTAAATGAATTGTCCACACAAGACTCCCCACGCATCTCCCATGTGCATTAATTTTTTGCCAGCATTAACAAAGAAATATCCGAACAAAATGCCAGAGACTTGACAGGTCTATTTTTCAGAGATAAATTAGGAAGAAGGTATCCACTTAGAAATTGGGACATTGATATTGAAAGGGGAACGTGGACCTTGTTTATCTTCAAAAGAGCTCTTAAAAAAAAAAAATCAGTGCAAATCCAGGAATCCACATTACACTTTGGAAGATGTCCTTGAGTTTCAGAGAGAAATTAGTTGTATACCTTCTAAGCTAAGATATGGCTGGGTCTATTCCATTTCTTAAATGTCTAAAAAATATCAGGAGGATCTATTAAGCTAAAGGACCCATGTTAATGCAACATTAGGGAACTTGATTACAGCCCAGCACTCAGGAAAATCATTTTCAGCTTCGCACATGCTACATTGCACATGTAATATTTTGTATTCGATGTTATTTGTCATTTATTAAATGTATATATTAATATGAAGTGTTCCATTTCCTGACTATGGGGTGTTAAAAAAGTTCAATCTCACTTCTCACTCACACCGGAGAAACCTCATTTCCCTACCTCTTCCCTGAGCCAAGGCTCCTCAGCCTTGCTCAGGAAATAGAATGCTGATTCTATTTATTGAGTGCCTACTGTGCTCCGGGCAACAGGCTATGAAATATGTCAGGAAGACCATAACTGAATTGGACACAGCCTCTGCCCTTCAGAGTCTTACATATAGTGGGGAGAAGGCGACACATAGGCATAAAAATAAAATAGTTGTTGTATTTAAACTGATTAAATACAACATGCCAAATACAATAATGTAGGCATACCAAATGCTTCAAGGAATACCAAGAAAAAATGTATTCACTTTGGTGGGGGGTTGGAGAACACTTGGGCAGTAGACAGCATCTAAGCTGGGCATATGGAGTAGTAATTCTGGTTTTGTTAGAAGGAGAAAAATATAGGAAACTATCGTGAGCATTTTTTTTTAAGTGACAGATTGTCAAAGTGAGTTTCTTATGGATTTGAGGTCCCTTAAGGAGTCAACTAGATATGCATCAAAACACCAAGGTGACTGGGAGACTAACTGCACTGTGTGAAAAACAGGCAATAGCTATAAAGTAAAATCTGCTGCACAACTCCTGATACTGTCTTTGGAGAAGGACTAAAGGGTCTGGAGAGAAGAGACTGAAAAGATTCAAAAGAAGATTTTCTCTGGAAATAGTTGTTATCCTAGAGCGAAACCTGCCACACCCATCCTCCTGAGTCACCTTCACCCAAGAGTACACAGTGAACTCAGGACCTCTGGGTGCTTTTACCAAGGATATGGAATAGCTCCCCAGTGAATAAAGTTTAAGGGGGTGGTAGTTAACAAAAAATAAAGTTGCCAGTTTATTAGGTCACAACTCATGCTTACTTAATATACCAATGCCATCAAACCATGCAAAACTTGTGTTGACATTTAAAAATACGGCATACTATGCTAAGGTGTAATTATTTTCCTATAGTGTTCATTATTCATCTATCCAAGCTTTTTTTCTACTTATAAACAATGTTTCCATAAATATATTTGGTTACATCTCCTTGTAATGAAATTTCAGGGAAAAGGCTTTTTTTTTCTTTCCAAAATTGGTGACTCCTTTGAACTATTTAAATATTCTTTATTTTTCTATTAGATGGTTTGAATTTTCTCATTGATTTATATGCATTTTCATGTATTTTTGACAGTTGCCCTCAATACATCTGAGGCAACTATTTTCTCCCAGTGTCACCTTTAACTTAAGATGTTTCTTGACTATATACTGTGTTGTTTAAAACCTTGGCAATTTCAAATTTATCCATCTTTTGTTTTCTACTTTTAAAAATAATTATTAAGGCTGGGCTCAGTGGCTCATGTCTGTAATCCCAGCACTTCGGGAGGCCGAGGTGGGTGGATCACGAGGTCAAGAGATTGAGACCATCCTGGCCAACATGGTGAAATCCCGTCTCTACTAAAAATACAAAAATTAGCAGGGTGTGGTGGCACGGGCTTGTAATCCCAGCTACTTGGGAGACTGAGGCAGGAAAATTGCTTGAACCAGGGAGATGGAGGTTGCAGTGAGCCCAGATCACACCACTGCACTCCAGCCTGGCAACAAAGCGAGACTACGTCTCAAAAGAAAAATTATTAAGATAGATTTTGTAATTCTTTCTGATACGCTTGCAGTTTAATTTCTCTCTCTCTGTGTGTGTGTGTGTGTGTGTGTGTGTGTGTGTGTGTGTGTGTGTGTGTGTGTGTGTGTGTGTGTGTGTGTTTAGGCACTTCATATGTCTTAAACTCATGTAAATTTTGTAGGTTAGGTATCTAGCATATCAGACCAGTTCTCCCCATTTTTAAACACCCCTTTCAATCTCCACTGTGATGATTAATATTGTCAACTGGATTGGATTGAAGGATGCAAAGTATTGTTTCTGGGTGTGTCCTTGAAGGTGTTGCCAAAGGAGTTTAGCATTTGAGTCAGTGAACTGGGAGAGGCAGACCCGTCCTCATTCTGGGTAGGCACCATCAGCTGCCAGCACAGCTAGGATAAAAGTAGGCAGAGGAACTTGGAAGGACTAGATTGGCTGAGTCTTCTGGCCTCCATCTTGCTCCATACTGGATGCTTCCTGCCCTTGAACATCGGACTCCAAGTTCTCCAGCTTTTGGACTCTGGGACCTAGGCTTGCCTGAGGCTCTCGGGCCCCCAGCCACAGACCGACTGCTGCACTGTTGGCTTCCCTACCATTGAGGTTTTGGGACTCAGACTGGCTTCCTCGCTCGTCACTTGCAGATGGCCTGCTGTGGGACTTCACCTTGTGATCATGTGAGTCAATTCTCCTAATAAACTCTCCTTCATGTATACATCTATCCTATCAATTTTGTCCCTCTAGAGAACCCTGACTAATATATCCACTACTTTCAAATATCAGTGTATTTCATGATAACTTAAATATACACAGTGTCTATTTCTGAAATTTTGAGTCTATTTCATCTATTTGTATATTCTTAAGTAACACCACACTTCTTTAAAGTTTAAAGTTTCATAAATTTGGTATCAGATGGTGAAAGTTCATTCCTTTGATCATTTTTTTCAAACTTTCCTGTCTGTTCATGAGCAGTTATCTTTCACTTAAATTTTATAATTTATTTGTTGATTTGTATGATAATATCATTGTCATTTTGTCTGGGGTTACGTTAAATTTTCAGATAATTTTGGAGAGAGGCAACATTTTAAAAATAGAACTCCTACCCATAAACAGTAATCCTCCATTTATATTCAAGTCAATTAAAATATTAGATTTTTCCATAAAGGTTTATTATATTATTAAATTTGTTTACTCCCAGCTACAATATTTTATAGATTTTTTTCATTGCTGTTTGGAACAAGATGTGTTGCACTTAGTTACTGCTGGTACATAGGGAAATTTTTTACTTTTTCATATTAATCTTGTATCCAGCCACTCATTTGAAATCTTACATCAATATTGCTGGATTGTTAATTGATTATATCAATTGTTAATAGATTGACTTATTTAACACAGTTAACTATATTTTCTTCAAGTAGCTACAGTTGTGTCTCTTTCCAACTTTATTTCCTCTCTTTTCTTCCTTGCTAATTGGCTAATGCAGCTAGCAAAATGTGAAATAGTGGCAAGCATTTTTATATTTCCTAACTTTAACGACATCACTTATGTTTTACCAATATTTTGTGTATTTGCTATACTTTATATGATATTTTCTCTATCTCTAGTTTATTATTTTATCACAGTATGGTTGTAGATTTTTTTAAATGCTTTCAGATACCTATTGTAATGATAAATAAATGGTTTTACTACTTTACTTTGCTAATATGGTAAATTACATTAATATATTTTATAATATAGAAATACCCAAATTTACACCTCTAGTCCTAAATTTTCCCTTGGACTCTAAACATTTTATAACCAGCTGCTTCTATACAACTCAGATGAACAATACACTTCTTATATATAATATAATCCAAAACCAAACTTTTGATTTTTTTACCCAAACCCCTTTCTCCCTCAGTGATTCTACTCTCAGTCAATGGCAACGTGACCTATTCTGCTGCTCAGGGAAAATCACCAGAAGCAACCTTGGCCGTATTCTCTGTAATCGATCATATCGGATCTATTAGTAAGCCTTGTGGTCTCCACGTTCAAACTTACCTGGAACTGCAGCCTTTCCACTGACATCCCTCTAGCCCAAATCACCAGCAGTGGATGGCTTTAGTTATGTCCAGCTGGTCTCTGTGTTTCCATATTTGTTTCCTTTATTCCATTCCCAAACCTGCAGCCGCAGGGATCCTCCTGGTGTCTCCTGCTGAAACATTCACTCTCTTCCCATCACATTTAAAAGAAAATCCAAAATTGCTTCCAGGGCCAACAAAGGACAACACATAGGCTCTGACATCCCCTGACATTATCTCATCACTTTTTTTCTAGCTCACTAACTTCAACTACATTACCTACATTATGATTCCTTGATGACACCAAGCACGTTCTCAACATAGGGCCTCTGCAGTTGCTGTTACTCTGCATGGAAAACTCCTTCCACAGATACTCAACATAGCTCTTCTCTTTATTTCACTTTCCTGCTGAAAAATCATTCTATCAGAAATATCATTCCATCGGTCTTCCTTGACCATGCAGTCCCAGCTGACCCATAGTCCTCATTTTCTATTTCTTTGTTCTGCTTTTGTTTTTAATCCCCTGACTTTATTTTATGTATTTTAATCTTGTTCATTGCTTGTGGCTCCCATTATAATAAAAATTCCATAAGGGAATTGTCTGTTTAATTTACTCACTACTCTATTCCCACCAACTAGAAAAATTAAAATGTATCCAGACTTTGTCAAATGCCCAGTGGGGTGGAAGCAAAACCACCCCCATTTAAGAACCATTGCATTGAATGCTTATCTCAAAAAATAAAAGAACAAATGAGTCAAATCAGTAACATTATCTTCTGATGGGAAATAACTAGAAAAGACGAGTAAGTTAAACCCAAAGCAAGAAGGAAGAACATAATAAAAATCAGAGTAGAGTGAAGAATAATGAAACACAGAGAGAGAGAGAGAGAGAGAGAGGGATAAAATAGAAAAAAATCTATAAAACCAAAAGCTAGTTCTTTAAATAATAAAAATAAAACAAAGAAATGTATAAACCTCTAGGCATACTGACCAAGAAAAAGAAAAAGAAGATATAAATGACAAAAACTGAGTGTAAAAGCAAGTACATCACTAGAGACTTAAAAATAAAGCTGAGCGACTATGTTATTATTATTAGACAAAACAGACTTCAGAATAAGAAACATTACCAGAGATAAAGAGGGACAAGACAGTTCATAAATATGTATGCACACAATAACAGACTTTCAAAATACATAAAGTGACACTGACAGAACTGAAAGAGAAAAAGACAGATCCAAAATTATAGTGGAAAATTTCAACACTCCTACATAGTACTTGATAGATCAAGTAGGCAGAAAATCACTAAGAACATAGAAGAAATGAACAGCACTATCAACTAACTTGACTTAGTTGACATTTATAGACCTATCAACCCAAACAGCAGAATGCACATACTTTTCAAATACTCAGAGAATAATAACTGAGATACATCATGTTTTGAGCCATAAAAGGATTGCTAATAAATTTAAGAGAATTGGCATCAAACAGAGTCAGTTCTTTAACTTCAACAAAATTAGATATAAAAAGGAGAAAACATATCTGGAAAATCAGCAAGTATTTGGAAAACTGAATAATGCTCTTCTAAATAACTTATGGGTAAAGCAGAAGTCACAGAAAAAAATTAGAAAATATTTTTAACTGAATGAAAACAAAATGACAATACAGTCGGCCCTCCATATCTGTGGGTTCTGCATGCATGGATTTAACAGAACTTGGATTGAAAATATTAACAAATAAAAATTGGGTTTGTACTGAATATTTACAGACTTTTTTTCTTTTCGTTATTCCCAAACAGTAGAGTAAAACAACCATTTACATAGCATTTACATTGTATCAGGTATTATAAGTAATCTAGAGATTAAAGTATACTGAAGGATGTGCATATGTTATATTCAAATACTATGCCATTTTTCTTTAGGAATTTGAGCATCCCTAAGTTTTGGTATCCACAGGAGGTCCTAAAACCAAATCCCATGGACACTGAGGAACAACTGTATATCAAAATGTGTGGAATACGGCTAAAACTATGCAGAGACCAAAAAAAAGTATAGGTTTAAATGCTTGTATTAGAAAAGAAATAAGTTCCAAAATAAATTATTTACAGTCTCACCTTAAAAATTTGGAAAAAGCGTAAGTTCTAGAGATCCACTGTACACCATCTTATCTAAAGTTAATGACACTGTACTGTACATTTAAAATTTTGCTGGAAAGATAGAGTCCATGTTACGTGTTCTTACCACAATAAAAAAAAAGAAAAGTAAATTAAAGTCCAAGTAAGTAGAAATGGAAATTACAAGAGCAGACAAAACTTAATAATAAACACACAAACAGTAAAGAAAAAATAATACAACTGAAGTTTTTTTTTTAAATTAGTAAATTGGATTAGGCTCTAGCTTTACTCACCAATAAAACAAAAGACATACATCAACAATAATGTAAACGAAAGAGGGGAAACCACATAATACCCTATAGGCATTAAAAGGATGCTAGGAAGTTTACCAACGACTTTATGAAAGAGAAATTACTAAAACTGACTCAGGTAGAAATGAAAAATCTGAATAGTCCTGTGTATCAACTAAAGATACTGAATTTATTAATTAAAAACTTTCCTACAAAGGAAACTCCAGGCCCAAAGGGCTTCTCTGGTAAACGCTATCAAGTATTTAAGAAGGAGAATACCAGCTCTACACAAAATGTTGCAGAAATTAGAAAAGGAAGAAGCACTAACCAATTTATCTTATGAGGCCAACATTATGCTTATAACAAAACCAAAAATATATATTACAGGGATTTTAAAAAGTTTTAAAAGCTAGACAGTAACTTTCTCATAACCACAGGTTTAAAAATCCTTAGCAAAATATTAGGGAATTGAATTCAGTAATATGTTAAAATTAGAATGCCTCATGACCAGTTGGGGTTTATCCTGTTGGGAGGACAATTCGCAGGCAGGCCCTATTCCCCTCATGGTGGCTGGACTGCTTTGTTGCACAATCTCCCTGCTTCTCTGGATCCCGGGCCTGTATCAGCCAGGCTCCCCTCCCACCTTCCCATTAACTGGGATCTGCTGCAGGTCCTCCCCACCTGAAGCATGTCCAAATCCTGACAACTAGATTTTCACTCTGTCTTTCACACAGCAGTAAAGTTTGATCAATGCTTCCTAATCTGTGGATAAACAGTCATTAAAAGTTCAAGAGCATACTTGTTCAAAAAGTAGCAGCTCACATTCCATGATGAATTTAATCAAAGTGTCTTTGTTCCCATCCTGTACCAACCCACTTAAGTCATATCCATTTTTACCTTTATTTATCCTCTTAAAAACATACTCAATGCAGGGAAGTCAGACAATTTGGACAATTAAACATCAGAATCAAAAGAATCACTCAAGATTCACCAATCAGAGGTGACCACTGATCCAATTTTCAGTGGAGTACTATTAACATGTAGAAGACTTAATTCTTATGCAAATTCGTAAGTTATTTTCTGACTTTGTTATTCTGTTTGGAAAGGATTTTTCTGACCCTCAGAAAGTAAAAAACTAATTTGTGTCTCTTCAATTCTTTAAGTAATTTCCTGAGAATCATTTTACCATTTAATAAAGCACACTACCTGTGTCATATAATAAATATTTTTATAGATTTTCATCTATTTGTGATTCTATTATTCTCTTCCATTGATCTGTTTTTTGTGTCATTCAGTTTTAAACAATGTGATTTCCCATGTCCTAACATATTATGTGCACAATTTCCATACATATTTTTCCAATCTTTTTCTCATTTTCAACTTTTGTTTATTCCACGTTTATTCTTCTAGATAAAAGGTGTGAAATGTTTTTACATTTGCCAAAAATTTATTTAGAAGATTAATTTGGATTTCATTACATTTATAGATTGACTTAAGGAAGAAACACTTTTCCAATTCTGTATTCCCATTTATTAAATTCTTTTTTATTTTTCCTGGTAATATTTGTCTTCATTTTCTCATAGACACTCCATATTAAAAAATACTGTTCAACGTTTCTATTTAATAATTGTCTTTGTTTGAAATACAGTGAAGGACAACTGAAGATGCTCAGGAAGGCACACTGCTGGCCACAGTGCTCAGTCATCTCCAGGCAGCACAGGAAAACTTCTCTATGGAATTCCAGCACTCGGGAAACTCTTCCCTCCTCCTGGAATTCCACAGTCCTTCCTTCTTGTATATTGTATAGTCTTTTTGTTCTTTAGTATTGCAAAGTTGACCTATTTCATAAACTTCTGAGCAGGTATACCAAGAACTACAGGGAGACGCTTGCACTTATCAAATGATGTTGTAAAAAACTGCAGCTATTCAGTGGGGGTTGGGGGATAATTTTTGTGTCCCTGACAGAGCAGCATATTTTGCATGGATTTTCTTTGCATTAGTCCTGAGTGCAATACACCATGATCACTGTCTTTTGCAGAGAAAAGAACTGAGGTTTATGGGGTTGCTGCCACTGATATAAGGCAGTCTGAGCCAAGAGCTCATACTCACAAAACTACACCTTTTTGCCTCCTTCAGAGTAAATAATTTTAAGTCTAATGTGGATTTTTCCTGCACTATTCCTCCCCATCAAGGTTGGGAGACAAAGCCATCATAATGGGTGCCCTTGTCCAATACTTCTTCAATATTCTTCCTTTCTGTCCCTCTAAAGGCTCTGATTTCTCTCTAAACACGTAGGTGAGAAGCCTATGTAACTAAAGACTAAGACAACGCAAATGGTAACATCTCCCTGGAGTCACAAAGGTCTCTAATCACCTTCTTTATTACTGATTCTTAGATGGCTTTCTAACATATTTTTTCTTAGGTTGCACCTACATTGATTTAAACTCAGGACTCTCTGCATATAACCATTCTGCTACACTGTCTTTTGATGATTAGGTTTTTTCCACCCCCAGAGTTGATACCTTTATTTCTTTTTCTTGCCTGATAGCATTGGCCGTATCTCCCAAATAATATCAAATAATAATGCTTATAGCTGTCATTCTTTATTACTCTTAGCTCTTAATATACACATATTTTTTTAATGTTTTATATGCTATGGTCATTAATAAGTTAAATATTTTTTACAAGTTTCCAAAGTATTTCCTAATCTAATTCTTTTAATAGAAATAATTTTTAAATTTTATCAAATACCTTTCAGCAATTGAGAATTTTTTTTCCTTTTCCTCTGTTCTGTTGATGTGGTTAAATACATTAATAGATTTCCTAACATTGAATCACCTTTGTTCTCTTAAGAAAAAGTTTCCTTGGCCATGGTAGCATTTTTTTATTATAATACTGATTTGTTGTTGATATCTTAACATTTGAGAACTCAAATCTACACTCCTAAGTGAGAGAGTCTGTGGTTTTCTTTTTCACTTTTGTGTCTGGTTTTAATATCAATACTTTGACAACTTTCTTAAATAAATTATGAAGCACTTCACTTAGGGTTCTCCTACTTATGGAAGTTTTGAAACAGCTTGCCCGTGTTTGAAAATTGAAAAACATTTTAAAGGAAAGTCTTCTACAGGTTTTTGTGCTTATCCTTCATTTATTATTATTTTTTGAACATCAAGTATATTTAAGACCTATCAATTCTTTGCTTTCATGAATTAGAATTTATAGTGATTTCATTATGTTTACTTTCTAAATTTCATTGGTTACAGATTTTGGAGCCCTTTTTTATCAGTTATTTCTCCTCCAATTTAGAAAGCATAGATATATACTATTGCTAGGATATATACTATTTAATATCTATATTAATATTAATGTGGATATTAATTTTCTTAGCAAGAGGTACCTACCATCAGACAGAACAATTTTTAGCAGAAATTCCTCATGATTTATGACATACATCTTTAAACTCTGACAGTGCTTTGATCATTTTATTGAGTCCTGGGAGAGAGGGTCAGTGACTACACAGCAATCCCCATGGTTTCCAGGACTCCGCTGTAGCTTTGAACTGTGCCCAATGTTGATTTGACTTCCTAACTAGATTGCTCATTCTTCAGTTCTGAATCCAACACTCGCTTCCTCGAGGAGGCATTTCCTGTTATATCCACAGAGGTTTAGTTTCTCCCAATATGCCCTTCCTGGCATCCTGGATGTCTTTTAAAATTACCTTCCTCCCCCTCTAGAGTGTAAGTTCCATGAGATCCAGCACTAATTCTCCCTTGGCTGCTCTCCTGTGTCTGGGTCACTACCTGGCACTTGGTCTTTAGTGGGCTGTCCATAGTTTTTTGTCCTGTGACTTCTAGAGGGCAGGGATTCTTACCATCTTTTGTCTCATTTCCCCGGATGCAGAGCCAATAAATACCACATTTCAGAAAAATATATGGAATTGATTAGTTTTCATTTTCCAGTGACTCTAACTCTTTAGAAACTAAGTTTTTCTCTCCTCTACTTTAGATTATAAGACTCAACAGATGGAAGTGATCCACATAGATTATGGGACCTCAGCCTCTGACAATAATATGTTGATGCTAATTCAGGCACATAAATATCTAATTTTCAAAAAAGATTAATTCCAGGAAAATTGATATTTCTTAGGGCTTTTTGGGTTCTCCTTAATTGTCGCAAATATCTTTAAGAAAAAAGAGTTCTTCCTTATGTCTAAGCTTATTCTTTCATGTTGCAATGTTAGGACATTGGTCTTTGTTTTTTCCCTGAGTATTTGTAGCTACTCTTGCTATAATTATTTCTTGGCCAAAGTTTTACTTGTCTGACAGTGAGACAGACAGAAAGACAGTATGCTCACCTTTAAACTCAAGGGAATCCCTCTTTTCCTTTAGAAGGTTAGGGGCAGATCGAGCAAACAGAATTCTTTGCAAAGTCCAAGAAATCACAGACAGAAACTGCATCACAAAATTGTCTCCTGAAGTCATAGCACTCTTCCTCCAGAACTTGCAAAGGCCAGGCAGACAATTGC
This sequence comes from Cheracebus regulus, assembly GCA_963574635.1. NCBI lineage: Eukaryota > Metazoa > Chordata > Mammalia > Primates > Pitheciidae > Cheracebus > Cheracebus regulus. Next base: position 131,667 of record CAUYQU010004532.1, read on the forward strand.
CTACATGGCTTGGAAAATTTCTGACAGACTTTCTTACCTCCAATTCTCTTTTCTTCACTGGTTAAACTCAGGTCTCACCATTTTATCTAAAGCACTGATTTACAGCTCTGAAGACTTCTGTGGTATCATACCCACGTCAACTGTCATGACACAGTGAGCCACGGTTAGCCTCTAATGTCTGCTTGCATTAGCAAAGTTCTGAGTGCATGATACTTAAGACTGGTAAGCTTGGAAGGAGAACAGTCACCAGAAAATATAGGTGCTTAGTAGACTCTATTCTCAGGTAGCATAGGACGTCTTCTTCAGGAAAATGTGTGTCATCATGAAGTATAAGGAAGTCAATTTCTTAGAAATAGAACAGGGTTCCATGCAGGATGAGAGAATGCTCAAAGTTGAGACCAACGGGCCTGGATGCATTGGAATCCGACTGACAGTTACAAAGAGGAATTCCTCTTACTTGGAAGAATGAGCCCCTTATATTGGATTCCTGCCCAACTCTGTATTAAGACTGTTCACAGGGTCATGCCTTACCAATTAACGGGAGCCTGGTGACCACCTGAAAACAGTTCTATCCTAAAGAACCCTGCATTGGCTTTGAAAAACAATAAGATGCTCTCTGAGATACCTTCTGATCCAATTATTCTAGAATGACAATGATCAGGGTGGCCCATTCTAGAAAGTCCACACTAGAGGCTCTAAATGGATGTAAGAAAACATCCATTTCTCTGAGTCACCAAAATACAAGCTTTTAGTGGAATCCTTTAGAGTATGTGGTGGCTATCCTTAAATTACCCATCAAAGTATCCATTTTCCTCATTTTCTTTCCCAATATCCCATCTTTTCCACTGAGGTCCTTATGATTCTAATGAAGCTAAATCCATCCTCAGCTCAAGGCATGGAACATAGGACCCCAGCTAAGACAACCAGGATACCAGGATACTCCATTGTCCCATGCAGAGAGGTTGTTTTAATGACTGGAACTCACCTTGGCTCACCCAATCAGGGGGATGCATGGGAAAAGAAAGATGTCCAGGGAATTGTTGACAGTCAAGTTTATCTGTGAACATGAGATGAGACCAATCTATAAAAGGCAGAGGCAGACCTCAGTGATGAGTTTGAGCCTCTAGATTAAGCCTGAATTGAGTTCTGCACAATCTCCAGACAGTAATTAACTGATAAATTCTCTTCCCTGTGCAAGCCAGGTTGAGTTGGGTTTCTCTTCTTTGCAACTACATGTGCTCTGACTGATGAGCATCTCTCTGATGCCATGGCTCCCATGCAAAGTCATTACATGCTTTCTTGGACATTTATTCCAAGGTTTGACAAGGGGCTTCTCCTCTTCTTCCGAGAAACACAAGCAGATAGATGTCTGGTTTGAGCGCTCCCTGGTGGCAGCAGGAACCGCACCTCACACTGAAGATTCTTCCTTTGGGTAGGCAGGGAGGCTGAAGATGGAAGCCCCAGCACCCAGGCACCAACCTTGTGCCCCTCCTTCCCCCTCATCTGGCCAGCAGCAACCCTGTCATTTCCTTGCCACTGGGCTGGCTCAGACAAAGCTGTTGTTGAAGAGATTACAGACAGATGCTCTGGCAGGATTCAGAGACCCCGTGGAAGGAAAGCAGTCAGGTTTTTTCTTAAGCGACAGCCATCATTTTCAGCAGGCAGGATAATTGCAGGTTTGCCCTTCCCCAGTGCAAGCTATCTGAAGGTAAAACAATGGTGAGCAGCATGCACTTGCCTCAAGGACGGAGGGGAGAGGAGAGAAGGGAACAGAAGGACTCCATCTCCTTTAATTTATTTTAATAAAGCATGGGTTTTCCAAAAGGCCGAAGGGCCTCATTTGCCACAGCATGGTTGGGATCCGCCAACAGCTTCCCCAAACCGCCTCTTTCCCCATAATTCAATCAGAGTCACAGATGGAAGCACTCAGCTGGCCTCTCCATGTTCTTGGCCCTTCCTGAATCCCTCCTCTCCTCCTCTCACGACCTCCACCAGAGAGGAAGGCTCACACCTGCCAACCAGCATGCCTCCTCATCCTCTCCTTCCTCCACAGCCCTGAGCTCCCATGAGAGCTCCACCAAGGGCCTTCCCTGGCCATTGGTCCTCAGTCTTCACAGCCCCAAACAAGGAGCAGATGCATATTCTATGAGGCAACAGGCAGGAAGGTCGCCAGGTAACAGAAGAAAGACCCCAAGTCTTGCTACTGGAGTCAGGATAAGTACCTGGAAGATGAGAGACCCCGGAACTTGGATTCTCAGCCCAAAGACCACCAGGCATGTCGTGGGGTGAGCTCGGAGCCGCAGAGGATGAGCGGGCCTGTGCAACCTCAGACATCACTGGAGTGGGAAGCTTCCCTGATGGGCTCTCCTCTCACTGCAACTGTCTGGGAGGAGCAAGGAATCAGAGTTGGAGCTTCAGCAGGAGGGAAGGAGGGACAGGGCTGCTGATGAGGAAATGATAAGGAAATGAGGGCAAAGGACTCTGCTTCCAGTGACAGCAGAGATTTGTTTATTAGGGACCTCATTTTCTACAGCCCCAGGTAGAAAAATCAACCCATCCGTTTGCTGTAAATGAACCAAACTCCCCTTCCTAAGGTGTCCCATTTTGGCTGACTTCTTGCCACTTCTGCTCTTTAGGAAAGGTCGATGAGGTAGCATTCGTGTTTCTGGACTTTGAAATTTGGAGGCAATCTGTGATGAAAGATGAGGAAAGGAAAGGTCTTTAAGAAAATTCCAGATGTCTGGAGCAATGGCTGAGTCCGGGGGTTAGTGGCTGGAAAGGCTGGTGGTGGTAGTCAGCTTGAGATTATTCGGTATTTTTTTTCCACCCTCACCCCAAGAGTGTATTATCCTTATAATTAATTCTGCCAAGCTGCTCACTTCCTTCTGCACTCATACCTCCCAGGCTGCTACGTCTGCCTCTCTCGGTCCGTGGACCCTGGACCCCTCCACTGGCCTCTGCTAAAATGTCTAGCTCTGAGCATCTCAGACACAAGCTTGTGCACCACTGCCCTCCATATGGGCAGGGCATGCCAACACAAGCCATCTAAAATGAACCCATTTTGAAGAATCAAAAGGAAACTCCAAGTGGAGCTTACCCCATAAGCCAGCTTTTAAAAGCGTCTTGCTATGAAGGGGTCACATCCTGGTGTAATGCTGGACAGATCTTTCCTGAGGCCACCAAAGACCCGTAGTGGATCCTAGCAATGGGATCACACAGAGAAGCTTCCTGGGAGCTAGAGATTTCAGACACTCTCAATTCTTCTAACCCAAGCACGTCTTTCTTTGTGCTTAAACACACTTGTGCTACAGAGGAAATTGGGTCCATATGCACCATTTCTTGTAAACCTCAAGTAACCACATGCTGTTTTCTGAACCAGTTTAATTGTCCATGAAACCCTAGAGCTGTCTGTGGCATTAAAGGCACCCGAAGAACCCTGTCACCATCATTGTCGCAGACCACACCCTTGGCACATGGGTGGACAGGCAGGCAGCAGACCTGGGCCAGGACATACTGTGAGCATCACCGCTGACATGTGTGGCTTGCTGACGTTGAGTGCGGAACAGAAGGACCATCACAGCCAGCTCTTATTTCTTTCTATTTCTTAAGGCAATGCTGCTGTAAATGCCTGGATTAGGAGTGTGAAGACCTGGTGTTGCCCCAGCTGTGAGATCTAAGGCAAGATCTCCACCTTCTGAACCAGCTCCTTCCTGCTTCACATAGGTCTAATGATACCTGCTTCATTACCTCCACAGTGCATTGCGAAGAGGATTGTGAAAGGGGCAAGATGCACTTTTATGTGTGCCTGTGAAGGTGAAAGCCCAACTGGTACCCAATTTCCCTCTCTCCCTAAGACCTCTAGTCAACAGAGTAGTATTGTTTGACAACACCACCAATAGCAGTAGCATTCATTTACTGCTTTAAAGCTACTTGCTGCTTTCAACTGATTATCTCAAATATTCCTTCCAACCCCCAGGGGAAGACAATGGGTATGTTTATGCCTCCCACTCAGAGGACCCCAGGGTTTACAGAAACCCAGTGTTGTGCTCAAGACACTAGAGCCCATGGAGTGTCAGGGCTCTCCCCAAAGCTCGGCATGTACTCTTGACGTTTCTACTTCACCACTGCATTTCCTCTGCTGGTTCACACAGCCCACGTACTACAGCAGGTGCTCAAGTGGTGCTGGGGATGGCACATCTGCCCCATCAGCTCAGTTCCCTACCCTCTCTCACTGCCGCGGACCATACTATCACCCAGGAGCTCTGTTCTCATTGCATCTGGGAAGGCATGAGCAATCTACCCAAAGCTTTGAAATTGTCTTAGTCTGTTTTCTGTTGCTTATAACAGAATACCTGAAACTGGGTAATTTACAAAGAAAATGAATTTACTTCTTATAGTTGTAGAGGCTGAGAAGTCCAAGGTCAAGGGGCTGCATCTGGTGAGGGCTGCATCTTGCTGGTGCTGCAGTCTTGAGGTGGTGCAGGCATCACATTGCAAGGGGGCTGAGTGTGCTAGCTCAGGTCTCTCCTCCTCTCCTTATAAAACCATCAGTCCCACTCTCATGATTACTCATTAATCTATTAATATGTGAATGGATAAATTCATTCATGAAGGCAGAGCTCTCATGACCCAATCACCACCTCAAGACTCCACTTAATACTATCACACTGGGATATTTCAGCAGGAGTTTTGGAGAGGAAAAATATTCATATCATTGCAAAGATTAATGCAAATCTTGGCTTTAGTGGAATTGAGCATAGGTATCCCCCAGGCCAGCCCTGGGACCATGGGCAGAGGTTTCCAGCTGATTCACAGGGATCAGCAGTGGTGTGAGCCAGGTCTTCCTTTTTAAGGGACACATATAACACAAATGCTACCTGCTAGCTATAGAAACACAGATTTCAGCAAAAATGTGTGGGTTCAACCAGACCAACGGGATAGGAGAGTCAGGTCTGGCTTCACTCGGGGCTGAAATTAAGTTGACAGTTCTGACTCCCTTATCAAGCCGCTCGTTGTCACAATATGCCTGGAGTTGCCTCCCCCTCTGCAGGGCCTGGTTCACTTCTCATAGGAAGGGCACCTGCTTCAGAAGCCCAGACACAGATATCACCTGCCCCATTGAGTCAATAACCATGACATGGAACTAATCGCTCTGCCTTGGAGAGAACAGACCAAGGTGACTGGCTGTAGCCTGATATCTGTGCTTCATCTGTGGGATGGGGTCAGGCTGAGGGAGAAGGATAAATCCATTCAAACCGCATGGACAAATTGAGAGCAAGAGATGCGGAGTTCTCCACGGGAAATTAAGATGAGCTTGCTAACAGACAGGAAAAGGCAGCCCAGATACCCCAAAACCCTAATGTCCACTGAAGGCACAAGCCAACACTCATTCTTTCTCTCAAGCAAGAATTTGAAAACTTTTTTTCTTTAGACTGTCAGAGAGTAGGCCAGGTGTGGTGCCTCATGCCTGTAATCCCAGCACTTTAGGAGGCCAAGGTGAGCAGATCACTTGAGGTCGGGAGTTCAGGACCAGCCTGGCCAACATGGTGAAACCCTGCCTCTACTAAAAATGCAAAAATCAGTCATGGTGGTATGTGCCTGTAGCACCAGCTACTCAGGAGCCTGAGGCACAAGAATTGCTTGAACCCAGGAGGTGGGGGTTGCAATGGGCAGAGATCATGCCACCACACTCCAGCCTGGGTGACACAGCAAGACTCTGTCTCAAAAATTAATAACAACTATAATACAAAGAAGGCCAGAGAGTAAACATTTGAGGCCTTGCAGGCCATAAGCTCTCAGTTGCAACTGCTTGAGTCTGACATTACAGTGTAAAATCAACCAGACAACATGTAAACAAATGACTGTGGCTGTGTTTCAACAAAAATTTGAGGGACACTGAAATTTGAATTGTATATCATTTTGACCTGTCACAAAATATTACTTTTTTTTTTCAACCAAAAATATAGTAGATAGGTCAAAAGCAGTGGCAGTTTTTGCCACTGGAAGTAAAAGACCAGCAATTACTTCTGCACCATCCTAATAGAAAGCATGCCTAGCACACAGGCTGGACAGGCAGGCCGGGTTTGGCTCACAGGGAGTCGTTTGCTGATCCTTGTTTCTGAAGGAGGATTCTCAGGAGGTGGGAGTCAAGGATGAGGGCTTCTCACACTATCAAAAGGGCACACAGTCCAAGCGGAATTATGCATCTAGGGAACATGGATAAGAAAAAGTTTGAAGGACCAAGTGCGGTGGCACAAGCTTGTAATCACAACACTTTGGGAGGCCGAGGCAGGTGGATCACTTGAGGTCAGGAGTTCAAGACCAGCCTGGCCAACATGGGAAAACCCTGTCTCTACTAAAAATACTAAAATTAGCTGGGTTGGTGGCAGGCATCTGTAATCCCAGCTACTTGAGAGGCTGAGGCAGGAGAATCACTTGATTCCAGAAGGCAGAGGTTGCAGGGACCCGAGATCATGCCACTGCACTCCAGCCTGGGCAACAGAGCAAGACTTCATCTCAAAAAAAAAAAAAATGCTTGAAGAAATCATCAGAACAAAGTGAAATTCTCAGTTTGGTTAGCAATTTGCCTATGTCTTCTTCTGTACTAATTTACAGAGAGAAGTCTATTAATCATTCTGGGTGCAGAAAGGAAACCGCGTTCTCAGCATAAACATAAATTATCAGCCTAAAACTCAAATTCCTTCAGAGGGATGGGGCAGGTTGAAAGTTTCGAATAGCTCAAATAGAACAAATGGATAAGAGGAGATAATGCATCTTTTGAAATACAGACCTGAAAAGATGTTATGCTCAATTACACTGACAAAAGATTTGGGATCCAGCAATATCCTCTGTGGAATTCTGCAGCTAAACAGGAATGCTAAATCACAAACTCCAACTTAAGCAAGAATAATATAGCCTAAGCCACATTACACGCGCATCCTCTGGGAGATTGAATCCGCTCTGATGTTTACAAAGTGCCTCTCTTCCTCCCTACAAGAAGGTGATCCTGCTACTGAGACCCATGCATCGCCAAGCAGTTGGGCTTCCAAATTGAGCATCGAGGTGTCTTGGAAAGAAAGCAAGGTTAGCAGAGGTCGAGAGAGTTCATGGTGAGGCCTGGGGTGTGAAGGGGCGGAGTCTGGACCCCTTGGAGAGAGGAGCCTCCATTCTAAGCAGCCAATGACAGGGAAAGAAGACACTGTGGAGGATGACCACGGTGGTCCACAGTGACAGCCGGGCACAGGCAAGGAGCACCATGACACTGAACTCAGGCCACTCCAGCCCCAGGACTGTCCCAGCTCCTCGCGCTGGTACAGATTGTCCCATCCCTCAGAAATCTCTAGTTGGCCTTCGTCAGCCAGTCTCAAATTCCCAAAGCAGAAGGCTCTGTCTCATCTGCCTCATCTCATTCCACAGCACAGATGGCACACAGTAGGTATCTGTTTAGTACCCAGGAGGTGATGTCCTAAGAAGGGCATGTGAGTCGGGACATCAGAGGAACAGAAAAGAGGTGCTAGGACCTGCAAAACAAGAGCCACCACTGTCACACTTTGCAGAAGGCCAGCTGAGATTCTATGTGAATTACTGGTCAATGTCCCCCCATGTCTGGAAGGCTGATTCTTAGGATTTGTACCCTGGGTATCCTGGGAGGGAGACAGATGGGTTAAAAGAAAAGAAGAGAAAAAGGAATTTCAAAGAAGTGGTTCTTCTCTGTGTGCTTCAAAGTGCCAATCAGGGCCCTGCAGATGTGTGCTGGAGAAGATGATTTGAGCTGCATGTAGGGTAAGGAATAAGGAGCTTGGCAGTGCCCGTGGCTTCCTTATGGAAGATGGAGCTTCCTGCCACTTGAGTTGGTTGTGCAGTGGTAGGAAAATCAGCCCCAAGAGTGAGTGCAACCTGGGAAGTAGGCAAAAGTAAGGATATGAGTTATGATCAGCTTCGGACATTTTGTGATTTCTGGTGTGTCCAGCTTACCATGAGATCTGAACGGAGAAACAGACTCAGGAGGCATAGAGTGGTGTGTGTAGTAGTTATGGCTGCTTACGCTGAATTTGAGGATACAGCGTGACCTCCTACTAATATTGGGCTTCCCATTTCTTGCCCCCCAGCTTCATGTCTAGAGTGCAGGCCCTCGTGTAAGGAATCTGGTGTCCAGGGCATACGTCTATGCAGCCAGGGACAGAGGCATGGTGAGTTGTCTGAAATTCCATAGAGCACAGACCTAGGAACCCCACAGGTGGGTCCCCCCCCCGCTTTAGGAGGCAGACTGGGCCATGCCTGGTGTGCCTTCCTAAGGCTGCTGGAGAGGAGAGGTAGCCAGGCTTCAGGGGAGTCCCTCCCCACCCCACGAGAAGGATTAAGCAACATGGTCAGAGAAAGGTTGGAAGCCACCTTCCCTAGAGTGTACACCAGTATCTCCCAGAAAAGGAAGGGGCGCTTGCCTTCCTTCCAACAAGAGCTTTACAGGGGTCATTGGAAGCCAAACCTGTTCCTCCAGGGAGGCCACGGTCCTTGAGGTGTCCCGAGAAGGCACCCAGGACACATGACAAGCAGCTCTTTAGCCATCTGCTGGGGAAATACCAGAGTAAATTAAAACAAGAGTGGATTTGTGACTTCTGTCTTTTCCAAAAAGATAGTGTTGGCAGGTTTATGAGAAAACCATTCCCAAACACCTTGAATTTATATGGCACGCTTATTTCAAAAGCTCTTCCACATCTGTTAGCTCTTTGAAGCCCCTGGAGGCAGGTAGGGCAGGAAGCAGAGCTGGGTGGAGGAACAGAATCACAAAGGGGCTGGGCACCTTGCCAAAGGCCTCATGGCTCCCTGGGGAGTGGTGGGGGTGGCACCCTGCACCCTGACCCCTCACACATGCTCAGGGGCTGCTCCTTCTTGCCTGGAGAGCTTTGGCCAAGGGCATTATGTAATAAGGCTGGAAGCAAAGTGACCACCTCAGAGCAGGGTGATCAAGTACAAGGATGCCCTGGGAGCACCCCTTTCTCATACAAACACGCAGCCCTGCACCCATGTGCCCTGCAAATTAGCCAAGGTTTAGAGGTAAAGAAATAATGGCTCCTCATACAGAAACAAACAGAAGCTGATTGACAAGGAGGCCCCTCATAATCAGTGCTGCAGTAAACTCTACTAATTATGGTGTCAATTGGTAACATTATAAAGGTTGAAGCTACATAATGAAAAAAGAGCATACACACAGGCAGAGTGAGTTCAGCAGATGTAATTACAGGATGACATTATTGGCAAATAGTATTTTATGAGGTATTAACAGGAATGTGGCACCAACACATTCCAGAACTTATAGGCTCTTCAGGAGTGGAGGAACCCAGAACTGGCCAGAGAGCCAGCCCCTAAAACTGTAGTGTGCCCAGCTGAGCACTTTAGGGGAGCCCCTGAGGTCTTCTTGCAGTCTTCCAAAGGAGATGCTTACAGGTGAATCCCTACCCAACCCTTGACCTCTAATTCCTTTCACGCTACATCATATCCATGTTCCTTGATGGTCCTGAGCTCTTTCATCCTCAAATCATAAGATCTTGGACTATTCAAACAGAGGGCACCATAGATGCCATCTACCTTGACAGTTACTCTACAGTGAGCATAGGAGAGGAGCAGAAGCCTGCCAGTTCATTCTAACAATATTTACTGGTGCTCAACAGTATTCATGGAATTCCATGCCAGGCTCTGTTCTAGACGTGCAGCCTATGGCCCCTGCTGCCATGGCGTTTACCTTCTATGGGAGATCAAAGAGAAACATACAAGATGATATCAGTGCTATGAATATAACTGAATAGAGTGATGTGATGACAGGTGGCTAGAAGAGGAGAGCAGATTAAATGGGAGGTCCAGGAAGCTGCTTTCTGAGCTGAAACCTATAGTGGGAGAGGAGACATGCCATTTAAAGGACACCCAGCTCCTGAGCAGCAGAGAAAGGGCAGAACACGAGTGTCCTCACATGCTGCCCAGGGTCTTTCTATTGCATCAGGCATCCCAACCACTACCTGGGCCAGAGGAGAAGAGAAATTACCAACTCTAAGGATATGGGGGACCATAGCAGTGTGAAAGCTAAAGGAACATTAAAGATCACATGGTTCAAAATCCCTAATATGCAAAAGAATCACCTGTGTCATGTGTCATGAAGGAGCTGATTCTGTGTGTCCTTGAAAGGGCATGTTTCCTCTCCTCCTGTAGGTCTCCAAATGGATTGGGTTCTCTTGCAAAAACAAAGAAACAAACGAACAAAATGGTAGCCTAGAAGCTGGGGAGGCAAAAACTCCCACACAGAAAGGAAGTTACAGCAAAGAATTCAGAGACAGGGGGACAAGGGGCCAGGTGTGGAAGAGCGGGGCAATGCCTGGTTTCTCCCCACAAGGGGAGAGGCGTGGCCAGCTCTCTAGGTCTTGTTTGCCAGTCAATGAACTTCTCTTAAAAGTAGTCCCAGGGCTGAGCGCAATGGCTCACGCCTGTAACCCCAGCACTTTGGCAGGTCGACGCGGGCGGATCACTTGAGCTCAGGAATTCAAGACCAGCCTGACCAACATGATAAAATCCCATCTTTACAAAAAATACAAAAAAAAAAAAGAAAGAAAGAAAACAGCCGGGTGTGGTGGCACGCACTTGTAGTACCAGCTACTTGGGAGGCTGAGGTGGAAAGATCACTTTAGCCCAGGAGGCGGAGGTTGCAGTGAGCTGAGATCAAGCCACTGCACTCCAACCTAAGCTACAAAGTGAGACCCTGTCTCACACACACACACACACACACACACACACACACACACACACACACAAAGTGGTCCCTACAACCCTGGGAGGAGGCTTAAAGTCAGAGGTCAGCCCTTGTTCTGTATTCTGTCAGAATACAGAAGCACAGCTCTGCCTTCAGCTCTGTGCTTGTCACCATTTCTCAGGCACTAAGATGTCCTCTGAGTTTGGAAAGCACCCAGACATGTCCCAACAAGCTTTTCAGTAGGTGCTCTGGCCTGAAAGAAAGCCAGGAAAAGAGAAACACAACTGCACGTGACATTCTGAAACATTGCCATTAAGTTTAATGCCTTCGTAACAAAGAATACCACGTTTATTGTCACAAATAAATCCACAGATTTAACACCCATCAGGCTTTAGATTTTATTTTTCCATATAAAATAAATATGGCCAGAGTATAAGATTATGACGGAACCATTATTTTCTAAAACTATTTAACTTAAGCACGGCCTAACTGCCCCATACTGTACACCTAGGCACAGGAAGGGACCTTCCCACTCCTGGAAGAACATTGGTCTTGCTGACTGCAAAAGTCAACAAGGTAGGCTTACCCATGCAACTGCTGGATTTCATCACTGTTTAATGAATTGTTGCACTCTTTATAGGATAAACAATAAATTGCACATGATTTATCATATTACTCAATAAATCATGGGACAAATCATTAGGCAGAGTGATAAAATCAAGTGTTTTAGAAATAAGTTAATCTATGATGCCAATGTGTAAACTAAACAGTTGCTTAAAAACCCTATTTACTAATCATTTTTACATAAAGAAAGATGAATGATTATGTAGATTAAATGTGTATTTACTCCTATAAACATCAGATAGCCATGTGCCCCGCTGGCCTTTTCTTTTCAGCAAAGGCCCTCGAAAAGCATCCCTCTCGTAACAAAATTCTGTTTGGGATTTGGCGTGACGGGGAAGGGAGGCTGGAGAAGGCAGGGCAGGAGGAAGAAGCGGTTAATGAGAAGCATGTCAGCGAAGGGTTCTGGTGCAGAAGCTGTTCTCACCGTAAATTTTGAACTACACTAATTAACACTTGCATTAGGGCTTAGAGACAGGTTCCAATGCTGCTTGCTTCTCCCGTCTGCCCGTGACCTAGCACTCTTTCTCACTTGTGACAACTATGTTTATAGCTTCTCTGCCCATCGAGCTGGCTGGCACATCGAATTACCCTCAAGAGTCCATGGGCATCACGTCACATTTGTGTGCTTGATATCATACGTGACGAGTTGTGCCACCGCCAGGGCCTTTAATGCACATCCCACAGACAGCAGGACCCCAGAATGCATAGGCAGATATTAAGCTAAATCTTTTTGGAGTCAAGCTTATTTCATGTCAGTTACACAAACATATTGGTTCCCTTAAAAGAACAAATGCTTTGTGAGTAAGGAAACGACTCCAGGACTGAAACCTGAGAAATCATTCTCCGTGTCAATTCAGCCCTGCCTTCTGAAGGCCTTTCATCTTAGGGAAATGAGGGGCGAGACTGTTTGGCTTCTAGAATATGAATTTTGGACTAAATTCATTATAAACTCTGGACATTATTAAGCAATATCAAGGGAGAGAAAGGGAGTGCCCCAGCTAGTGTAACTGAGAAGACAATCAGAATATCAGAGAAGGTGTTTTTCTCTCTTGCCACTAAAAAATTTTCATTTTGAAAAGGCTAATTGCATATGATTTCTCTGACTTTGAATTCCTCTAGCACAACGAATCAGACTCTGGAGCTGATCCTAGCAATGCAGAGGGAAGTAAAGGCGCTTCGATGTGTTCTAACACCTTCGCTTTTGCACGAAGTCATGCTAGATTGCGGAGAAAGTGCTAATCACCCAGGTTTGGGAACCCCCATTCCCGATGCCCGGCAAAACAGTTGTTGAGAGGTTGGGTAAAGGATGGGAGAAGAGAGAGGCTTCAAGGGCCGCACTGTGTTATCATTTTCCTGACAAGCTCTAAAAAATGAAATGGATAAATTTTACTGACAACTTCAGCTTCAATGAACTACCTGGAAAATACTGCCTCCAAGGCAGAAATCCAAGACATAAGCTTTTACACGTGGTCTTTAGCCCTTCCCAAGAGGCAGAACATGAGGGGTCATGGGAGAAACAGAACAGGAGTCCCAGCCCCTTGTACATGGCCTTCCCCTGAGAAGCCGCTAGCTGCAAAGCAGAGGACAGCTCTCAGACATGGAGAAACTGAACCCACCTACCAAGATAAAACAAGAAAACGGTGTGAAGCAAGTAGAGTTTCTAATGTCCAGAAAAGAACAGACCAAGTGACAGCCACACTGCATCTTCTTTTCCCTTCTTATCCAACCCACCTCAAAATCTACCGTAATTCACATTTCAAATACCACCTGTGTCAGTCAAGGGGGGATTTATCTTTGCTTCAGTAACATAAAAGATCAAAATCTCAGTAGCTTAACATGAAATCTTATTTTTGGCTCCTGCAAGATCACTCAGGGAACTGGCTGGGACAATTGTCCTCCGCATGGTAGCATAGCAATTGGTTTAATGTTATCTTCATAGCATTATAAAATTTCCTAGTAACTGAAGAAAAGAGCATTCAGAAGCAGGTGCTTCAATCCTTTCACCAGAATGGACACACCCTTTTATTGGCCTGAATGAACCACGTGGCTATGCCTAACTTCAACCATGGGAAAATATAACTCTCCATTAGCCAGAAGTAGAGAAGAACCAAATCTTGGCAAATATTCATCAGGTTGATCACACAGCCCACTTCCCAGACACCTTTCTCTGCAGCCACCCCATTCCCTGCAAAATCTGAAAAGCTTTTTATTTGTAGGGCTCATTTCCCAGTATCTTGCTGTCACAATGGGGACTGCTTCTGTCCTAGAACTGTGGTTTACATGCTCTGTCAAGGATAGTGAGAAGCACGTGTGTGTAGAGCTTAACTTTGCAAAGAAGCAATACTGTAGCCAAGAATATAAATTCTAGAGCCAGATTACCTACCCTTGAACCCCAGGTCTGCCACTTACTGCTTCTGTGATCTTGGGCAAGCTATTCACTTCTCTACATCTCAGTTTGCTAGTCTGCAACATGGGACTAGTTATGGTGCCTAACTAGTAGGGTTGTTGGGAGGATTAATTATGCTAATATTCATGACAACCTTGGAAGGATGCCTGGCATGGAGTGAGGGTGATAGACGTGTTTTCTGTGACCATAATGTTTCACTGTCAACAAAGGGGACTCTACAAAGAGCTCCACTGGACTGTTGGGTCATTATAACTAATCTGAGAGTCTGTCTCATTCCCTGCATCCTTTACCCTCTCCTTCATTCCATACAGAGGCCAGAAGGATGTTGTGTTTAAAGGCTGATAATGTCCTTTGAAAATGAAATTTGGGTATGTGGTGGTGGTGGTGGATTATTTGCTCTGCATGTGAAAATGGGAGGATTTCGAAAGAATGTGGCAGAAACAGTCATGCCTGCCAAAGAGTCCATATGTCCCATACATTCCCTAGCCTTCTTGTAGTTAAGGGGGCCTTATGGCTAGCCAAAGTCAGCGAGCTGGGGCAGAAGTAACATAGCCACATTCTGGGCACAAGGTCCGCTTGCACAATAACTGTTACGTCACCACATTGCGAAGGCAACACCTGGATTGCTGTATTACACCAGAGGATGCTCGGGTCCTAATCCTGACAGTGGAATTGCATGTGTGAGAACTTTCACTGAGTTAACACTGGATGTTTTAAAATGGTTTGCTATGATGCATATGCTAGCCTAATCTGACTAATAAAAGGGGTTTGGCTCCTAAAAGTAACAGCAAAGAACAGAGAAGATGGTCAAGCTAAAGGTGAGAGAGGCTGAACGTTTCTTAAGACCAAGAATAGTTCATGACAGTTTTAAGGCATTTTGTATTGCTATGGTGGATATGCCTTCTACCTCTCTTTTGCTGTTTTTCTTTTACTGTGTTTAGTGTTTTATGAGTTTTTGCACAGGAAGAATAACTAAAGAAAGAGACTGTACTCTATATTTAAGCTGACACCAGGACAATGATAAAGAAAGAGCTACAAGTCAAAACCTGAGCCTTGTGGTAAAAAGTTAGAGCTAGACATACTTATGGTAACATCACAATACACCCTCTCTAGATATTTAGAGGGGACCTTAAACTTTCCACAGGATATACAGCAAAAGATTAGTCAGTCTGATTCTATCTTAAGAGGTAGGCTGAATTTAGCTCACAAAAGCCTGAGTTAGGATGAACAGTAATTAATATCATCTCACATTTACAGATGACAAGGAAACTAAAAAGATTCAGAGAGACTGAGTAACTTTCTGAAAATCACCCAGGAAAAAAGGCAGCAGATCCAGGACTAGAACTCAGATATTTTGCTCCTAAGATGATTTTTATATGTAGGCCAATCTCAGTAGAGTCAAGTTGGTCAATTATCCTCATGTTGCTAAATCCAGGGGTCAATTCTCAGGCCTTGGTGGTTGGGCATACCTGCAGCATTTAATGAAATTGATTATTTTCTCTTCTCTGGAGAACTGTTTTCATTTAGCTTTCAGAGCACAACACTCTTGGTTATCCTCCTGCAACACTGGCTGCAACCTTTTAGTCGCCTTTGCTGAATCTGCTTCTTGTTTTCTCAATCAGCATGTTGAGGGTGCTTCAGAGTTCAGTTTTTGTTCTGTTTTGGTGGTGGGGAGAGGATCTCACTCTGTAGCTCAGGCTGGAGTGCAGTGACACCATCATGGCTCACTGTGGCCTCGATCTCCTGGGCTCAAGTGTTCCTCCTAGCTCCCAGCTTCCTGAGTAGCTGGGTCTACAAGCATGTGCCACCATGCCCAGCTATTTTTTAAATTTTTTGTAGAGACAGGATTTTGCCATGTTGCCCATGCTGGTCTCGAACTCCTGGGCTCAAATGATGTGTCCACCTTGGTGTTCCAAGGTACTAGGATTCAGGATTCAAACCCAGTTCTATCAATGTGAGCCACCATGCCGGCCCCAGAGTTCAGTTGTTAGATGTCTTTTCTATATATTTATCCTCTTGATAAGTTCATCTAGTTTCATAGCTTTAACTGCCATCTGTATGCTGATAAACCTAACAAATGTATAACTCTAGGCCTCTCCTTTGAACTTCAGAATTGCATCTCCAGCTGCTACCTGGCACTGCCACTTAGCTGTCTAATGGGTATCTCACAGATTTAACATATCCAGTGCTGAGCATCCAATCTTCCTTTCTTCTACAACCTACTCCTGCAATTTTCTACATTTCAGCCAACTGCAGTTCCAATCTTCCCATTGCTCAGCCCAAAACCCTGCAGTTCTCCCCAATGATTTTATTTCTCTCTCATTCTGTATCCAGCCCATGAGTAAATCCTCTTGGTTTTGGGGGGGCTTTAAGTAGCACAGCAGCGGCCATCATGGTCCAAGCCATCACCTTGACTAACCCGAACTCTTGTGTTCGCCTCTTGTTTGGTCTCCCCGAGTCACCTCCTTCAAGCCTTTGCTGAAACATCACCTGCAATATGAAGCTTTCTTTGACAACCAAGTTGAAAATCGATCAACTCCCCTTTCCATGACACTCCTTAGACCCTTTCCCCCAACACTCAGCACCATCTCTCATGTTACATCATTTAGTTATTTATTTTATTTACACTTTATCTCCCTCCTACTAGAAAGTGAGATCCAGAGGAGCTGGGAGAATTTTCTGTGTCCTAGGGCATAGAACCATACA
The DNA here is from genome assembly GCA_963574635.1 of Cheracebus regulus. Classification (NCBI taxonomy): domain Eukaryota; kingdom Metazoa; phylum Chordata; class Mammalia; order Primates; family Pitheciidae; genus Cheracebus; species Cheracebus regulus. Next base: position 148,139 of record CAUYQU010004532.1, read on the forward strand.
TGGCACAGAGTAGACGTGCTGTCACTTTCGTTCGATGAGTGAATATGCAGGGCTCATGTGCTCCGCAGCCTGACCTGCCACCCTCCACTCTCTGTGTCCAGTCACGATCTGGCTGTTGAATCCCTTCTCACCCTGGTTTTTTCTCTCCACCAAGGTGCTTCAAGCTGGTGTCTTGAAGGACAGGCTTCCTCACTTCCCTGCCAGCTCCTCCACATCCTACTTCTTAGACATCCTTCCTGGCTTCTGCAGCAGCAGATCATAGAATTGTCTCTGCCCCTTCATCAGCCTCAAGGCCCCGATATGCTTTTTCATTTAACAGGCTCATGCTCTGCTTGGTTGGAACTGGGATTGGAAATTTTATGGTCCAGGAATCCCTCTTCCTTTGCTGTGACATTTTTTTCCTGGCTACTCCAACCTATATAGAACGGACTTCCCCCATACCTAAATTATTATAGGGCATGAGTAATAACAATAAGCATTTACACAAATTTCTCCCTGAATGTCTGTGACAATATTAGAGAGGTATTATTAGTAGTATTTTATCAAAAAGAAAACTGAGGCCCAGAGAAGTTACTGTGAGATAATAGAGTATAAATTCGAATGAAGGTTGATCTAAATTCAAAACTTATGCCCTTGACCCTTTCATACTTACTGTCAGAACCAAAGTTAGATTCTTGGTCACTTCTAAGTGTTTCCTGGAAGTGGGATTCAAGTTCCCAGGGGGCTCATACATAGGAATGGTCATACCTCCAGTCTGTCTGTGACCTCTTTGGAGCCTGGTTTAGTGGAGACTTTCTGGCAGATTCACCAGGTTTGCTGGGCTTTGGTGGGAAAGGAAGAAAATAGGACAACTTTATGAATCATTATATAAGAAAGAACATCTTGACAGGAAACTGCCCTCCATGGAAACTAGAAAACCCTACTCCCTTTCCCTCCTGCTTCACTACTGCACCTTGATGGAAACTGCAATGGCACATCCATGCTTATTATGACGGGAATGACTTAAATAGGTGCGTTTTTTTTTTTCCAACCAAATGATTTTTCTGCTCCTTAAGTGATATTTTCAGAGACTTGTTACTGAGGAAGCAGCCTCCTATAAATCTGTGACAGTCAATATAAATCTTACCATCCACCTACCTATGTACTCAGTCCCAGGGAAGATACAAAGTCTCCCTTGTAGGGATTACGAAGAAGTGGGTACAAGTGACAAATCAAAGAGCAAGGTGAGTGACTGTATTCATGCACTGTGCTTCTAGTTTGTAAGGCATGTTCTCATACATTTTATAGGCACAGTACCAATGAAGAGCTTTGAACAAGTGCATAGACTAAGGACACAGATGATTCAGGGTTCAAACCCAATTCTCAGACTCCAAGGCCAACATTCTTTGCACCAAGACACACTGGAAGGTTCCATCTTGATGCCCATGTAAGTAATACACTCACACAATAGATGGAGTCTGCTCTTAACTTCTTATTAATTGCCTTGTGAAGGTCAAAACTTAACTACTAGCTGCTTTGTGATGTTATTTAGGAGCTCCCCAGGGACTGCCACCTTGCCTTGAGTATCCAACATGGCTGGAATCCCTGGATGGTAGAAATTACATCTTGCACATTATTTACTTCCAAAGGATGTCCAGCAATGCTCTGGAGACACAGCAATGCTCAGAGGCCAGCAACACTCTCCCCTGGCCATGCAATCTTCCCCAGCTGTTCTCATCCACACAGAACTGGCTCATCTTCAAACCAGTATGCAGTAGGTGCTCAATAATCACATGATAGATGAGTAAATGCAATTGTGGGCTGCGACATCTCTTATAACTCTTTGTCTATAACCACCCCCTTGACAATATCATTCTTTCTCTTGAATTTGGGACATGGGTCAGCCCTGGGAACAAGAGATGGCTTGAGCATGTTTGGATCCATGTCTTCCAGCAGCCAGGGGAATCAACCGCAGACCCTTTGAACATGACATGCCACTCACAATTTTTGACATGATGGAAAATCCCAAACCCTCATGATGACCCTGTCTCCAGTCTTTCCACCCTCAGGTTGTCTTTTCATCCTTGATGTCAACCGCCAACCTTTCAGACCAAGGTTTAGGACTTCCACCATATGAGATGCCTTTGAACAAGAATTCACTATGAACAAGAATTTCAGAGTCGCTCAGAGGAGATAAAAAACCTGCTCCATCAGGCAGCCAGTCCATGCCCAAGCCAAGAAGAAAGCTAAGAGTCTCCACTCCCACTTTATGATCTAACCACTAGACTGAGCTCCTGTTACTTGACAAAAATGATTTGCTTTTAATTAAAATAGGAGCATAAATTATTTTTATCCCTGTATTATTGGGCGGTAAGTAAATTCACAGTAACTCACTGGATTTTTTAAAATCTATTTTAAATATAAACACACTGCCATATTTTCTGTGGGTTTGAAAGCTTATGTTAAGTTTGCAAATAAGTCAACTCCATAAAGATAACATCTTTCCCTAAAAAATGTGTTGCAATCTAATGGCATGCTATGGAAAATTAACATCTTATTAAGAAAATACATGAATTCTCCCCCTGTTGATAAGGACCAGGAAACTCTGAGCTCCTTACCTGCCCCTGGGACAAGATGGACTGATGAGGCAGCCTCCAGGTCTCCAAACCCAGGCAACCCCCACCCCGAGGGTGTCCTCTGCCACCCTCACGGGACTCACATGCAACAAAAAGCTGTGATTTTATTTTAGGTCAGGCTGAACTCTATTTTCAAACTTACCCTGTTACATGTCTGACAGGTCTTGTATTCACAGAGGGACTGCATTACTTTGGTCCACCCTGAAAAGATGCCATCTCAGACAGGCTGCTTGGGAAGGTGCAGCCCAGCCCAGCTACCTGTCTGAGCACCAGGGATCCAGGTGAACCCCTATAAGGACGTTAATAGCCAGATCTCACGTGGCCATAACAATTAGAGCTCAGTGACAGGTGCAGAGCCCTGGACGTCTAACCCATTGCAAGGAACATAAAAGCCCAAGGCGACAAAGGGATATGTATCATCTTTAGCCGGAATGAGAGCTCACTGGACACTGCTCCCCAGGTGAATTCCCTTCTGGTCCTGCTATCTGCTTCTCCCCACTCCACTGAAGAGTGCTTTAGTAGCCTAGCAGATGGACCTAGAACCATGGCTCTTTCTTGTGCCTCAATAACACATGTTTTCAACGCCCTGCCTGGGCCCGAGCCTTTGAGGGGTTCCACTGATGCCTCCTCTAAGCCTGCATTAACTTTGCCTCCATTCCTCCCCTCCTCCGACCACTGGTCTTCAGAAATCTTACCAAAATAAAAAGACTTATGTAAATATGAAAAGGGAAAAGCTGTCAAAACCTGCATGAGTTGTTTAAATACCATGAATAAGAACCAGTAACAATAGGCACATCAATGAAGATGTGTTTCCTTCAGACTTGGCCAGGTGCCACCCAACGTGAGTCCCCCAGAAAACGCCGCTCACTCAGCAAAGAAGGGAGCTCAGCTCACCCGCCCCTTCCCAGAGCCCCCTCCCCAGGAAAACATTTTTGACAAGCAACTCATCTAGAGCCGTTTCCCACAGCTTTCCTTTCATTTGCATTCTCATTAGAATAATGTGATTTCGCAAAGTGGGAATGTGTGTAAGTCCTCACCACCAGGAGGAAACGCCGCACCCCAGATTCCAGGGGACAGGGGCCGATCTGCCCTTGGGGACACAGGGCGGCCAGGAGGAGCCCCCGGCCAGGGCTTGGCATGCGGCATCAGCCAGGGTCAGTGAACGCCCTCAGTGATGTCACAGCCAAACAACTGGGACCTTATGAAAATCCTCGGAATGGACCCGAACCGGAAAGGAGGTTTAGAAATGAAAGAAACACATCCTCCACGATTTGGAAAATAGGCCCTGGAGTAAAACAAAGTGTTTTCGCAGAGAATGGGAAAAGCCTGCCTTTTGCTTTCTCCTTCTGCTTTGTTTTCTTGAAGATGCTTGCCCCTGATTTGAAATTGCCACATGCCAACTTTTAAAAGTGCTATAATGGAATCAGTTTCTCTAGGTCATTCCAGGGCATGACTTATAAAATAATGCTTTTAATGTACCCACTGTGTGTGTGTGGTGGGGGTGATATGTGTGTGTTTGTGTTTTTAATGGACATTTACTGAGTGATATCCTGTAAGTATTTTTTGGTCGTTTAAAAGCAAGAAATAAACAATGCAAACATCCTAAAGTGGTTCCCACATCCTAAGCTGGTTTCCATTCTACTTTAGTAGGTCGGGTGTCTTTTAGTTCCTGAAAAACTAGAAAAGCTTCTGAAGCCAAAAAAAACTTTGCAAAGCAAATTTTCCAGTATTTGTTTAGCTGGGTCTT